>ML813508.1:0-21391 GCA_009831015.1 Picea engelmannii | reverse complement strand
TGAAAGATATGTTATCCCTATGCATAGAAAGAATGTTTGGACTAACAAATGGATGCAGGATCCTAGAAATAATTTCTTGCAGGTTAGTTACTGTGATCCCAGTACGCAGTACAGGAAAGGTTGGGGGTCATTTAAACGAAAGACATGATTAACTCTTTTCTATAGTTGCATATGACTGAGACATCTTGCTAAGGAATTCCCTGGTAGAGGTCCTATTTTCCTTTGTTGTAAGGCTACTGGACATGAAGTTTTGGACTGCCCTAGAATGATTGCTAAAGTTGAAAAAATGAATATGAGACAAGAAAACTATGAGACATGCCAAGAAACTAAGGAGATGATAGAACCCCAGAAAGAATCAGAGACTATATTATTACAGATGAAAGAAACCCTGAACGATCATAGAGATATCAAATTATCAGATATCTTAAAAGAGAAGGAATGCATTGAAACAAGAATAGGAGACTTCGACATAGACTGTTTCCTAGATGAGGAAACACAAGTGAATATCATGATAGAAAGAACTTGGGAAATTTTGGGAAAACCTGCTATGGTTCCTTCATTGGGAAGAATAGGATTATTTAGAGGAAAGTTGATAAACCTATCTAGAAGACTTACCGAGACATCTATGAGTGCTCATGGAACTTCGACAGAAGAAGAATTTGAGATCGTTAAATTTGTTGAGAACAATGCCCCATTTGATATTTTTCTAGGAAAAACCTGGATTGAGAAAGATCAGATATGAAGGAAATAAGAAGAGGAGGAACTAGAGAAGAAAAAGAAAGAACTAAGAGATTTCATGGCTAGGAGAATAACGCACTTACTGAAAGAAAAAGAGGACCAATCGAAGCTACTAAGGACCAGAGATCTGGACGTCGAAGTTGAAAGAATACAGGAAGACTTGAAACACCTGTTTGTACAAGAGAGTAGGACACCTACCCCAGAAAGGGAAGAAGTATTACCCTCAAACCCTATGAAATACCCTCCACAGTGAGAAGTTACCATGCCAAGAGGAGATAAGAACAATAACGGAAAGAGGAAACCGGTGACTCAGATTATAGGAAAGAAAGCCAGAAAGCTTAGTAAGAAGAAAGCAAAGTTAGAAAAGTTATAGGAAGTTGTAGGGAGGAATATGCAGAAAAAAGGTTTGTAGAACTGGAACTTCGTCGGGATATCAGAACAACGTAAATTGGCACTTTGCCTTGATGAAGAAATGTGACCGTTGGAGGTGTCCCGACCATTAGAATGACGCTCCAGAATGGATGGAAACACAGTTATTTTCAGAACGTTCACCACTAGACCATTGGGACAACACCATAATAGATGAAATAACATTGATTGAGGCATTCCTGCCCGTTGGTAGATTCTGTTATGACACTGTATATTTATCCCGTCAAGCATTTCACCAATAACACTTTTGCCATTTGTGATTATCAGAGCCCACATAGAACTAGTTTCTTTCGTGCAATGATCATTGAGACCTCGCCATCCATTCTGTTAAATTGAGTGTTGATCACCAACCTGAGATATCAGATCTCGTGTGTGCATGTTGGATGAAGTTAGCATAGTAGAAAAAGTCGTCGAAGAGATCCTAATAGACCTCATGGCCGAGAAGGTGATGTCCACAGGCATCCAAGCCTTATCGACGAGAGGAGTGCAAGCATCCCCGTCGAATGCTCATGGATCTGGACCATCCCGAGTTGTGACAGAGAAATGAACGAAGCACCGTGATGACTTAGCAAATGTGAAGCTCATCCCATCTATCCTACCCGTCTACATCTCGCCTCTGGCTGGCGCAGTGAATCGTGACAGCATCCCGAGGGATTTCGAATACACAGTCATTATTACATACCTCCCGAAGGGGATATGCACAGTCAGACCACAGTTGGAGAGGATTTCGATGTTGAAGATCAGTGACTATAACCTAGGAGACCGCAAGATATATGGCATGCTTTCACCATACAAGTATTTGAACAAGACAAAGGGGAAGAAGTTGAAGATCATCCCCCATTCATGGATCATGGACATTGCGAGGTCCATTATCCTGAACGTGATGAAGATAACACACTTCATAAGACATCAGGAGGTTAACGCGTGCGTTAAGCTCCTGTTGTTGTGCTTCCATGGTGGTTATCTGTGGTCGGACAAGTGTATCACCGTCAATCTGGCATTGATCCATGGGATCATCGAACTAATCATGCAAGGACCATACCCACAAGAATTTTATCCAGGAAAGGTTACAGATCAAGACCTGGCACAGATAATCAAAGATACCTATGGCGACGTAGAAAAGGGGAAATGGGGCTACAACGTAGCCTCCATCCTGAATGGCACAGTGTGCCTAGCCTGCCAGTTGATTGCTGGTAAGATAGTAAGGAAGAACAGACCCACACAGGGCACGGGGTTTATCGTCCACCTCGCAGGAAAATGTGTAGAAGGGATACAAATGAACTAGACGAGCTTCCTCTTCAACTAGTTAGAGAAAGACTAACGTGAAGCTTAGGATCAAGGCTACGAGTTCCACTTCAATTGGCTACAGATCCTCATCGCCTTCATTTCTTGGGAGATGTCGGAAGGTGCAACCTTCTATGATATTGAGCCATCAAAATCCTTAGCTGCGAAGTTCACCACGCTCTGGTTTTCGAGCAACATGGCTAAACAATGGCAGTCAAATGCGGTGGTCCACATCTATTACCTGTAGTTGAAAAGGGATATTGAGTCTTCCCCTCGCATGACACCAAATACCCTGCACAGATTCAGACCATTTGTGAAGTTTCGCGTAGATAGACATTTTATTTATATCACTACGTGAGGAGATGAACATAAAGAAGATCTCCAATCTTACTAAAATCTCATTGAGGAGGACATGGAAGAAATAACTAAGGAGTGGCCTGCAGAGCTCCTTGTACTAGTCGACCAAGCATAACTTTCTGACCCCAACCTAATCGGAAGTCCTCTATCACTCGCGAAGAGTATGATGCACCTAGCAGTAGTAGAAGGAAGAAAAATGAAGAGGTACAGAAGCTAAACAATGTATCAGAAGAGACTGCTTCAGACTCACCGAGAGGGGGAGGTGATGACGAAGTAGACAAAGAATAAGACAAATAAGAAGACAAAGGAGAAGAAGACGAGCAAAAACAAGGCAAAGTAACCCTGCCTAGGGACCCTATTGACGAAGTTGAGATCTCCAAGAAAAGAAAGGTTTTCCCCCCAAAACCTACATCGCGGAAGAAGTCCAAAGCTACTAAACCATAGATGCAGACTGTGCTCATGATGGATGACATATATTTCATCATCGTCATTGTCTCAGATACCTCAGAAGATATCTTACAGCGCAATGAAGCCAAACAAGAGACCATGTATGAAAGAATTGAAGCAGAGATGAAAGGGGTACAACAAGCCCTCCACTCCAGTCATGTAGTTTCTACTACGCCCCCGTCATCAGAAGGAACAAAGTTGGGAGACGAACCTGCCTAGCTCCGTCGAATAGCAGATGTGATCGAAGCTCGCATTCATCATATCCAAGAGGAAAAGGAACAGGCCACAAAGGCCTTAAAGAAAGAAAAAGAGGAAGCCAAAGAACAATGTCGGGTTGTGCAACAGGAAAGAGACGACATCCAAGACAAGTTTGTAGAGGATAGAGCGCAAATCCAGAAGGAGAAGAAATAGTTTCTCACAGAGCAGATTGGAGTAAAAGAAGCAGTCATTAGAGAACTTCTCTCTATGACAGGCTTAGAAAATATAGAAGAAGACCCAGTAGAAAGACAAGTAGGGAAGCTTTTTGAAGCCATTCAACAACTCCAATAGAGGATAGATGAACTGGAGTTACAAGAAGTTCCAAGCACTCTGTAGGAAGTGCAAGATATAAGAGAATAAATTGCGAGGAGTGCAATTCAGAGAATCAAGGCATTGGCCTTGGAATGCAAACAACTCAGTAGTCGAAGTGTGCAGACCTATGGGCACCTTGCAGAGGACCCTGAGCTCCGGACACTGGAGTCACAGCTCCAGGAGGCAAAATAGAAAGCAACAATAGTGCAAGCACAATTGAAGCTACTATCATCGGTCGAGAGGATGAAAAGATCCCATGAACAATGCATGGTTCAACAATAGGCCCATGCCATTCAAAGTAAGGTCATGGAAGTGACCCAGAGACTCCAGCCAGTGCAGGATGTAGCTTGCATACGTTTTGAGGAGATTGAAGGACAAGGTGCACAACTAGAACAAGTAGTCAACTCAATTGAACAACGATTGGAAGGACCTGTGACGAAGAAGTTTATTCAAGAGTTCGTCGAGCAGGAAGCTCTGGCAAAGAAACAGGTTGAAGCAGCTCAAGCCAAGCTCGAGGCATTTGAGGTGGAGTTACCCAGACCAAAGTGACTTGAGACAAGTCACAGGTGATTTTTGGGGGCCGGTTGGCCCTTGACCAAGTTTTGGAGAAGCTTGGTCACGTTTGACCAATTTTGGGACTTCGACAGGCTGGTCAAAGGCGGAGTGCAAGGCGAAGCGGAGATTGCGGGATCTTGGCCCCTTCTTAGGGAATTTTTTGGTTTAAGGTTTATATAAAGGGTATGGGATGTTGGCCCATGCGTTCACCCATGTTTAGGTCCTTTTGTAATATATAAATAGACATCTAGGTGATGTAAGAAGAGGCCAGTGTGCTAAGTGATAGAGTTTGATCTATGTGATTGTAAAGGGTTTGTGCTTACTATGTGTTAAGAACTTGCAGAGCTAAGTGCAAGTGAGTGTAAAACTCTTGTGTGCAGATTGTAAGAAGGCTTTGTGCTTAAACCTAGTTTGGGGAAGGAGGATTTGGCGAGGTGCGCGCAGATCTCTTGTCCTATGTGGAGTGGGTTTCTATGGTTCTGTGCTTGTAGAAGATTGAAAGAAGAAAATAAAGACGAGAAGAGTTGGTGGACGTAGCCCCACACTAGGGTGAACCACATATATTATGTGTTGTGGTTGCTTTGTGCACTATAGTTGTTATGTTATTGATGTGATGTATGCTTAGTGCAATGATATATGTTAGATGCATCTGATATAATAGCTTAGTGCTTAGTGATGTGAATGAATGCTAGATCTGATTTGTTTCTATGTGCTAAGTGCTTGGAAGTGTTAGATCTGGTTGAATACTGTGTTGTTCTATAATTAGGGTTTGGATATGCGATGTAAATAAGGATTAAATGATAATGAATGTTAACTGCTAAGAGCTTTGTTAAGGTATTGTAATCATAGATCTATGTCCCAGCTAGGTTGCAAATATCTGAGTCATGCAACCACCCCTGCCTCTACTTTGGGTGAGACTTCATCTGCTTTGTAGGTGTTTCTGAAAGGGTTAGTAGTTAGGGTTTTGTTGGTGCGTTGCTGAAGTGTTGAACCCTGGGTCCTCCCCTATGCCAACAAAAACAATTCCCTTACATGGTCATATTCCCCTCATAGTTTCATGGCAACAATTTTCCATAATTTAATTATAGCAGTCATACAATAGCTAGAACAAAGTTGTCCAAGGAGTGATGCCAAAAGAAGCTTAGAGTGGATGGAAACCTTCTATTGTATATTTCATAGTCTTTCAGTGCATTGCTTGTAATACCCTAGTTTTGATCTCAAGAATAGTAATGTCTATGTGTACATGATGGATAACTAAAATCCAAATGATGAAATATGTAAAAAGGTACATTTAATCATAATAAAATAATGCATCACATGATGCAAAAGGAGAAGGAGAAAAGAATAGGGGGATATGACTCCACAAGAGGGGAAAGAGAGGGGGCTTGTAGGCTAAGAGAAAAACAATAATATTTAATTACTACCCTAAGTTTGTTAACCTTGTATTTTTTAAACCTTTGATTTATGTTTATCCTAAGTCCTTTTAACGTTGGAATTAGTGGTCAAAGAGAGATAAGTGTACTTCTCATGAAGGCACACGATCTCTCCCATGCATGAAAATATATTCCATGATATTTTGGCATGCAAAATATGATTCACTTTCATTCTTCTTGCAGGTTCTTCTCTCTGAAATTAAGGAGCTTGTTGCACAAATACATGTTAATATCATTTCAGATAAAAACATTTATATATTTCTGCGCCAAATCATTGTGTCTCCCTGTTTTTTTTCCACGCGATGAATGCTCTTATTTTAAGTTTTTTGGCCAAAAGTTGGTATTTCCATTAAAACTAAATTTCAGCCAAAAAAAACTAACTTTCAACCAAACTATTAGTTTGGTCGAAAACCTGCAACTATGGAACTGCTCAGAAAGTTGTGAGTTCTTTTCATCTTACTCCAACTTTGGAAGGAGCAAACTCCTTAAAATACCGTGAGTCTGGTTTCAAAATTAATACCAACATTTTTAGAATTGAATCTACTTTCATTTGATACAATTTGTATTCAATTTAATTGTTTTTAGTAATTTTAATTAATTTTATAAAAAATGTCTGCATATTATTTTTAGATGACATAATCATTCAGTAAAACGAAAAATCAATCTATGTAATAATACACAGTGGAAAATTGATATTACAGAACCATTCACTGTCATATTCAAAATGATATTTTTAGATTTTACTTTAAAATAAAAATTAAGGCAAATACATGGTGTCTCACTAAACATGTTTAAAATCTGCAACTAATATTCATCCGCTAAATTCAAAACTATAGTCATACTTTAGTAGAGTTTGTTTGGATTGTTGCAACATATTTCATTTTTCATAAACAAAAATTTAATAATGAGTACATTCATGCCAAAAATATAAGTCATTATTAGTCCCTTTATTTTTAAGGAACGTACTGTCAATCAATCGCTAAATTGACATATCAAATGTCAATAAAATGTTTTTGAAAAATAATCAATAGAAAGCGAACAAAATTCATGACAAGTTTTGTTTTTACTATAAAGTGAAACTCTAAATAAAACAATATTTTTGTTTACCAAAAGTTGAAAAACTTGTGAAAATGTATTTTATTTTCTCAGAAAACAAGGAAAATAGACACCCACATTCATGATTTTACCACACTGTGAACAAGTTGAAAGACTTCGAAAGCTTTTCAAAAGTTTACTTTATCAAAATTATCTTGAGGATTCTTGGCAAGAACATACCTAGTACAAACACCATCAGAAAAGGAGATAGGTGGAAGACCAACAACAATATTTTTCTTACTGAGTTATTGAAGATAGTGATAGTTTAAGTGATCAAATCACTCATACCATAATCTACTTAACTCGTTTGAGTGAGGAAGTAATATATTGCTAGGGGAATTAGCATAAAATGATAAAATGAGCACAGTGCATGATGATCCACTTTCCCTATGGAAACAATTTGTGAAGGATCCTCAATTCCAAAAACAACAACATAATCAAGAGTAAACAAGAATGTCTTACTTGAACTAGAATTTGCAGTATGATAAATTGAGAATAATTTATTTGAAATATTACAAACATATACAATAGTTTTTATCATGTCATCTATCATATCAATGGAACCTTAACCTTCAACAACCAAAGGTGAAGAATCTCCCATAAAAATATGCTTCTAGTGTTGCATGAATTAATGGAAGCAAACAAATTGTTATGTACAATCATGCCACTGGGTTGCTCCAGAATCAAATATTCTTTAAGGTTCGGAAGAGGAGAAACTTGCAGTATTATAGAGAATTTAACACTTCCTATATCATTGCTAGAAGAAGATAGATTGACATTTAAATTTTGTTTCTTCATTTCTAAAGACAAGACAATCAATTTCTCGAAGCAATGGCATTCTGAATGACCTTCTTCTCCACAAAAAGTACATGCAAGAGGACTTTTTTTCCCTTTAAAATCTTTCTTAAGTGAGGGTTTTGAAGAATTACATTTATTTTTACTTTGCGTTAGTTTCCCTTTAGATACCTTTTTATTTTTTATCATTCAATTTGAAGACGAGTTAGTTACAAAGCATAAGACTTACAATATTTGGAGCCAAGAGCATCTATTTGGATGATTTCATCATGCTAGAAAGTAAGTCATTCAATAAAAGCATCAAAGCAAACATTACAAAATCTTGACCCAACACATCCTGAGTTAAATAAAATGTGGAGACAAGTACTGAATATGACTCACCTAACTTATAAAGCAACACCAAAATGAGTTGCTCATCCATTTTCTCAATATTACAATATTTCAATTGAAGTCATAGATATTTGAACTTGGAAATGAAATCCTGAATAGTATCAAAATTATTATATTGACACAGATTATTTCATTTTCTAGTTGATGACCCTGAATTACATCTCTTTTACCAAATAGTTGTTCAAGTTTCTCCCATGCTTCATGAAGAGTGTTTATGCCTTCAAGATGAAACAATAATTTTAGTAAAATAGAAATATATATTAAACCTAATACTACATCACAATGATTACGCCATTTAGGTTTTTCGACATTTTCTGCTATTTATTTTTCTATGTCATTCATTTATAACCCTATATAAACTCTTACTCCATAATAAAACTGCATATTTCCAAGTTCAATCGTTATGAGTAAGTTAAATAGTTAAATTTGTTAAGTTTTGAGTAAGTACATGCAACAGCTATGAAGTGACAAACTGCTTTTTTTACTTTCTGATATAAATCGATATAAATCATCATAACCCTGATAGATCAAAGATCGATCCTAGCGTATCCAACCTACATTGTGATTTTGTAAGGGATCATGGATTGCAAGAATGAAGGACATTGCACTAGATATTGGGAAGAATATAAGTACATTGTTGCAAAAAGTAATTATATAACAATAGGTACGGAAGAAAAATGATATTACTTCTTAAATGAGGAATGATGCATCATCATACATTAACTAAAACAAATAATGAACAATACGATACCTAATAAATATTATAAAACAACATATAATAAATGTACCTAATAAATATTATAAAACAAGATATTAAATGTTATGCACAACAAGGAATACCAATAAAACCTAAAATATATGAGTTTTACTGATATTTGTGAATGAGGAAAGAAATTATTAAACAAGATAATAAATGTTATGCACAACCAGGAATACCAATAAAACATAAAATATATGAGTTTTGCTGATATTTGTGCATAGGGAACAAATTATCAAATTATTAGAAATTTAATCATATATATATTACAAAATAGTATAAAATTAGAGTAGAAGTTGTAAATAGCATAGAAATAATTGCTTTTTTTTTCTTGTAATTCATTATGATTCTTATTTACTCAAGTACTTATTTTAATTATAAAGAAATAATTTTTTTCATATATTTTTAATTTATTTTATGGTGGGTTTATTAAAAGTATGTAGGGTAGGTAATAAGTTGAAAATACAATAAAAAATAGTTTTTTTTCTTTCCCTACAAAAATATTTATTCTTATGGTTGGTATCATCATTTTAAATGTTATTGATTATTGTAAAATTGATGTTAATAGAACAATTTTTTGTTCTAAGACCTATTTTCAACCTCCAAATTTTTATAGAAAAATTAACATTCTTGAAACAATTTTTTTTGTATTGTATAGACATGAACAATATTAAATATAAACTCTCCCTTCATGAAAAAAAAAGATCGAAATTGGTTATGAGCATTTTACAAAAATAAGAGAATGAAAATATCAATTTATCATACAGTATGTTTTGGTTTTTTAATTGTATTTCTAAATGTAGAAATGGATTCAACATATTAAAAAAATTTTGAACATTTAAATTATACAGAACAAAATTAATTTATCAAATTTACAAATCCAACAATTTCTTACCCAATTTCAAATAAAATTCAAAGAAAAAAAAAACAAAAAAAAAACCAAACATAAAATCATTAAACTAATAAAAAAGGAAAAAGACAACCATCCATTACTATTACTATGGATGTTGAAAGGAAACCGCTCTGTCTGTAAATTCCCTCATAAAGGCAGCCACCCTATGTTTTTTAATTTCCGTTGCTTCTGGGTGCGACGCGCATGTTCAGGCATGTGAACCGTTGAAAACATAAAGTAGCATATCCGCCCTCTAATTGTCTTTATGCATTGCGTTGGTTTTACGCTACCCATAAGGGGATAGCAACACCTCCTATCCCTTTCTTTATCCTAATCTTTTTTTTCTTTTATATATCTTTTTCATATATATATATCCTTTCCTTTTATTTTAATCTTCTTCTTTTCTTTAATATGTACATTAACATAACCATAACCACAAGATGAAAAGCCGTCTTTGGAATTTGTCATATATATATATATATATATATATATATATATATATATATATTTATGTATCAACCATGCCATATCCATAATTGATTATACACATGAAACAAAGAAAGATTATCAGATAATTTTTCATTTTCATTTAGAATGCATTTTAAAATTATATTTCAAAGGTTTTGCTCCATTTTAAACCAAACTAAATGTTCAGAAAATTGATCAAAATTTTAAATTAACTGAAATTTAAAACCACTCAACTTAAAAAATAACTAAAAAAAAATTACTCCCTAATTAACTCAATCCCTATAAATAACCCACTCCTATAAATATTCAATTCATTCTGTTACTTAATATTGAATACTGTGTGGGATGATGACAAGATCCAAGAACTGTAAATATTCATTTTATTACTTAATATTGAATGCTGTGTGGGATGGTGTATGGGCCTTTGCATTTTAAGATTTCAATTGTTTAAAATTGTAAGGACCATACACCACCTTACTGAGCATTCAATAATGCAGAGCTCTTAGTATTTAATACTGCCTAACAAAATGTATATTACTCACTAGAATAGAAATGTATATTAATTTTATTTATTTTTCATTAGAATTTGTAATTTATTGATTTTTTTAATAAAAATGTTTTTTATTATTTAATATTAAATGCTGTGCCCAATAATATATAAACTGTCCAATTTTAAGATTTTAATTACTTAAATTTAATTGCTTATACATTACTTTATGTAACATTCAATGCTACATAATGATAACCCAAAACTATGTGAAACTTTCAAAAGCTTCTTAGCTTTCCATACACTAGTTTAGAATAAGTATGGTCATAAAGTCATAATTAGTACAAATTTATGCAGTGAACTTTTTTCAATTATTTGTATTATAGGTATGGCCATTAGTCATACATACAGATTTTATGCAGGGAACTCTTATGGTACTGCCTCCCTCACGCAGTATATAGGGATGAATTAGTGTTGATTGTTATATTAATTTGGTTTGACTTCAAATATTTCGTAAAAAAAATCTAATGTGTAATCATTTTTTTTTTATATTAAAAAACTTAATTTTCTTATATTTTATTGATTGATAATTTTATAATATTATTAAAAACTTTACTTATTTCAAAATTTCAAAATACCCAACATGTGAAAATGTTTTTATATTAAAAAGCAGTTGCCTTCCGTATTTTATCTACTGCCAACTTACAAAACAGTAAGTTGACTTGATGAAGCTGCTCATACTACCTCCGACACAAATTCTTAGGAGGCAATATGAACAGCCTTGCTACCCTTGTTTGGAAAGAGTAATAGAATATTTCAAACTTTTTCCCGTTTCTCTTTTCATTTATTTTTCAGTTTTGTTTTGATGTTTAAACCATTTTATATACGCCCGATTATGAAGCTACCAACTCTAAATGAAAAAATAAAAATATCTACTATCTAAATGATTTTCTAATATCGATGATTGTGAAAAGAGTATACGTGTTTGCCATATAGTGTGTAATTTATGATAAGTATTTAAATATTTTTAAAATGATTTTACATTTTAAAATTTAATATAATTAATAAATATATTATTTTTAATATTTTATAATTTAATTTTTTTATTATTTAAAAAAATAAAAAAATTTAAAAAAATTCTTTATAAAAAGTTTTTCTTTTAAATTTAATTAAAAATTAAAAAAATATAACATATTACATGTTATAAACATATTAATATTTAACAAGATTTTTATTTATTTTTGGTAATATATTAGAATGAATGATTTTCTAAATGTTATTTAATTTAATTTGAAAAATAAAATCTTATAAATAGTATTTAACTTTATTAAAAAAAAAATGGCTATAGGAGAGATTAAGGTTTTAAATATATAGGAATTGAAGAAATTTTGGGTGTGTAGTCATGGGTTAACATATTATGCTAATATTTTTATTTTTATTTTTATGGTATGGAATTTATTTGTTGATGTATAAGTTTACTTAGAACATGTCATTTTTCTTGGTTGTTTTTGGACTTACACCATGTGTTTCTTTGACTTATCACTGGAGTGGGTGAATTGCTCAACCATCTCTTTGTCCTATTACTCCAATGACTGAATTATCCATCTATCTCCATTCAATGATGTCTCATCTCGTTATAAATAGAGGAGCTCTTCATCGTAATCAAGCAAGCCGATCTAATATATAAGTCTCTCTTTGGAAAAGGTTGTTGGTCTTTGCAGTTATCTTATGCCTGTAATATTGTTTTTTCTCAATATCTACATGGTATCAGAGCAATTTCTCCTAAACCCCTTCTCATATATTTTATATATATATTTTTAAAGATCTATATGATTGATTGAAATGATCTCTCACTTGGGTTTTTGCAGTCACCTCAGATTCGAGTGTTGGGGTTTGTAAGGTGTTGTTTCCTTTTACTTATAGTTGTTCTTCCTTTTCCCTCCGTCCTCCATCTCCTATGTTTATTTTTGTTTCGACTTTGGAGACCATAAAATAACATATTTCCGAAGGACTTGTGTTTTAGTCCAACGATTCACTCCTCCAAGATTTTTGGTTGTTATTCCTTTAGTGTCCGAGTTCCAGGGTTTCCCGTGCATGTCCCTTAGTGAGTTCTTTGGTTTACTCTTTCAACGACGGTTTGGGTTTTGTTTCTTTAATTCCCTTTGGTTACAAGTAGTCATGGGACGCCCCTCCTCCACAACATTTGTCACCGGGATTAAAAAATCGCTTAGCTTGTCCAGCTCATCCAACAAAGGTCCAACTCGTCCATCAAAGCGCCCATCTCGTCCGACGGGCCTCTATGCTCAACGACCTCACGAATTGTGTGGAAACATAGATCACTGGAACTCAAATATCAAGGGTTTATTCTTTTGAATGTTTGCTAGATATTTGTTTTGAGATTGACTACTGCTAATTAAAAGTCACACGAAGCTCGTGCCATTTTCAATCTCTAGTAGGATCTACACAATCGACGCCCTCAATGTGTAGTAGTCGAACTCCCTTTGCCTCATAAAAGATTTATCTAATTGGCATGCCAACTTTGTATTATGGGCTTGAGAGTGTGTTTGATATTCAAATCTATGCCACATGACTTACAACCAAGCCATTTCCTGATATCTTAGCAAATCAAGAGGAGGCAGAGTAGTCTTGGTCAAAGTCGAGGTTTTGAAACCAATGGGAGACAGGGGTGTTGAAGTATCTTAATCATCAGGGATATTGGTATGCTATCGCCTTTCACGGAGCATATTTCAAAGTGTGTTTGGGCAAGTTTTATTTTGTTTAATTATTAGGAAAAAAGTGAAAAGTTCATCTCCTTTTTATTTGTAACCAAGCCACATCCTGTGGTACATGTGAGTTGTTAAAAATCTCTTGAGCTCTTTGTTTAGAGTTTGGGGTTTCAATTTTCTTTTGGATTATTTGACAAGATCTTTTTTTTCTTTGTATTCTCAATTGTAAATGGCGGAGTTAAGGACTGTTGAGCTCTTAACTCCCCATAACTATTATACATGGAAACTTAGTATGCAACAGTTGTTGCAATGAAAAGGGCTTTGGAAGATGTTAGATGAGGCTCAACCTATATTCACCAAGGAAATCGAGAGGTTTTCCTATCAAAATAAACTTGATGAATCCATGGGCCTCATTTGTTTGCATGTGCCAGATAGCTTGTTGTTCCACATAGCTATTTGTAAAACTCCGAAAGCAAGTTGGGACAAGTTGGCTTCCTTATTTCGAAAAAGTCAACGAATTTCGAGCCCTACAATTGGAAGCGGAGTTGTCATCACTGGTACAGGATAAGCATTGCATCCATTGAAGACTATCTTACCAAATTTAGGTTACTAATGGCACAACTAAAAGAGTGTGGAAAAACTAAATTAGAGGAAGAGTGCATCTTCTTGATTTTATCCAAGCTAAAAGGTCCTTATCAGGTATTTTCTTCTACATTTTATTCTACTATGGATGCATTGGGAAGTGAGTTTAAAATTCCTTCCTTTGAGATTTTTTGTGAGCCTCTTAGTAGAGAACAATATAAACTTACTCAATTAGATTCTCTTTCTGGCTCTAACAATAAGGCTCTTATGGTTCATACCTACAAAACTAAGCACAAGACCCAGTATAAGCAGAAGAAATATTCTTCTCAAGCTGGTGAGTCTACCTCCAAGCCTTAACAGAAAAAAAAATATTTTCCTCCATCTTCCAAATCTAGTGAGTCTTCCTCTAAGACAAGGAAGAATAAGTCAAGTGACACCTGAATTTTTTGTGGTAAAATTTCACATAAAGAATCTAAATGTTGGTTGAAACTTGAAGCTTTGAATGAAGCCATGAGGCAACATAAGATTTTAGTGCCCAAACCTTCTTCTACTAGTAAAGGAAATGATTCATCAACTCAAGCCTTGTATGCATCTTTGGATAGTTGGATACTTGATCTCGGTGCTTCACACCACATAACTCATTCTCATGAGTTGTTGGCTTCTACATATGAATGTAACATTTCACAAATTGCATTTCGAGACTCTACACCACTAGATGTTTTTGGATCCAAAACAATGCAGTTAGATAAAGGGTGCATTAATGATGTTCGTCTTGTTCCTGACATCTCTGCAAATCTTCTCTCTATCTATCAGATTTGTCATTCCGGTTATGGGAAAATAATAGATTTTTCTCCTAATGATGTAATCATTCGAGAACTTCAAAATCTAGACATTGTTGTTGCATCTGGAAAAGTATATCATAGTTCTCAATTGTATAAGTTTGCTTCTTTTGAGTCTTCCTTCGGTTCCTATTTCATTGCACATGTCAATGCTTTGAGTAGGCTTTGGCATGAAATATTTGGACATCTCAACTACAGATATTTGTAGTAGTTGAGCACACAAAAATTGGTGGTTGGTCTTCCTAAAGTTTCTTGTACTAATGGATTTTGTCCAGGTTGTGTCCTTGGAAAACAACATCAAGATCCTTTTCCTAAAGGAAAAACATGGTGTGCTACAACACCTATTGACTTGGTACATAGTGATCTCATGGCATTTCCAACTCACTCATTTTCAGGGGCTAAGTATGCACTCACTTTCATGGATGACTTCTCACGTCACTCTTGAGTGTACTTTCTTAAGTACAAGAATGAGGTCTTTACTACTTTTAAGAACTTCAAGGATTTTGTTGAGAAGCAGACATATCTTTCTATCAAGAAACTACACACAAATAATGGGGGGAGTATGTCAATCAGGCATTCACAGATTTTTGTAGAGAACGTGGAATTCAACATCATCTCTATGTTCCCTACAACACTTAGAAAAATTGTGTTACTGAAAAAAAATAACCAGACACTGAAAGAAATGGAAAACTGTATGATTCATTCCAAGAACATGAAACATTCCTTCTCGATTGAAGTAGTAAAATGTGCAAATTACATTCAGAATATGATGCCTCATCGAGCATTACGGCATAAGACTCCAGAGGGAGCTTGGATCCATGTTAAGCATGATGTCTCTACTTTTAGAGTATTTGTCAATCCAACATGGGCCTTAATTCCAGTTGAAGAGCGCAAATATATGGATAAGAAGAGCCAACCATTGATATTTGTTGGTTATTGTGAGGATATGAAGACATATAGGTTATTTGATCCTACAACTAAAGAAGTTTTTTTTTGAAGATATTTTCATTTTCAGGAAGGCTTCAACCCCACATCAAATACTTCTCCATCCTTGGATTGTAATGCTAACAATGGTGTTGAACATGTTAACATTTTTCCTTTAGAGATGATGATGACCATTTTGAAGTTCAACATCAACATCAACCATAATAAAATCTACCACCTACACCAACAAAGCGTGAGAATATTGAACATGAACAACTTGATCGAGAACGTGAACAAGTTGATCAATAACTGCATCTCAGGAGGATATTTCGTGAGAGAAAGAGGCCTGACAGGTATGGCTATGAGCCAACTGATTTCAACTATTCTTCCTTAGCCTCTTCCCATATTCAATCACAAACAATAGGTGTCTCTTTTTTTAGTCATACTATCTCAAATGATCCACAACAATTTTCTAACACTATCAACATACCTGAATGGGACGCTTCCATGACATATGAGTATTCTTCATTGATGAAGAAACAAACATGGGATCTTGTTTCTCTTCTAAAGGGATGAAAGCTAGTTTGTTGTAAATGGGTCTATAGGACCAAATATGCATCAAATGGGTCTATTGACAAGCATAAGGCACGTCTTGTGGCCAAGGTATTTTCACAAGTTGAAGGGATTGATTACTCTGAGACTTTTTCCCCTATTTCCAAGATGAATTATATATGCCTTGTGCTTTCACCTGCTGCTAATTCCCAAGGATGGCCAGTCTACTAGATGGATGTAAAGAGTGCCTTTCTGCATGGTGATTTAGATGAGGAAATCTACATGGAGCAACCTCCTGGTTTTGTGCATGCTTCTTCTCTTGTTTGTAGGCTCTTATGTTCTCTTTATGGTCTCAAACAAGCCCCTTGAGCTTGGTATGAGAAGATGGTTAGTTTTCTGATTTCTTCAGGGTTTGATCATTGTCATTTTGATCCTACATGTAATACCCCAAGGACATGCCCCAATTGTATTATGAATTGTAATTATGTTTTATAGGCTAGTGAGCCAAGTGTATATAAGGTGGTGGGCTTATGTGTTTATTAGGTTGGAGAGCCTAAGTGTTAAAGGCCATGAGCATGATTTTGTATATGTAATCATGCAGATTATTAATAAAATATAAACATTGTTGCGTGTAGACCAACCATGAAGAAAAAGTGATGGGGGACTAAGCTTCCACAAGGATGGGTAAGTGAGAGGGGGATGAAAGGTTGGGAGAGGGGATAAGCTTAAGATCTTAAGTCCTTAAGAATAATATTTTAGTATTATTCCAAAGATATGTGAAATTTATGTTTTATCCTAAGTCTTTGGAAGGACAAGTGACTTCCAAATGAGGAGGAGCGTGCTTCATGGGTGACATGTGTCGACCTACAAACATGCAATTTAATCCAGGAAATGAGCCATGTTGGGGGTTCGTCATGCCATTCTCCCATCCTCCGTCTGATTTCACTATCGGTCCTCCACCTAAAACCGTTTTGCCTCTGCATTGGACTTCTGCATACCCTCACGCACCTAAAAACCAGTGGAAACCCGTGAACTGAGCCATGTCTCCTGTGTTGATTGTTGAGAAGCCCGACACATCCTGGAATTGTTGAGCCTTTCTATGTCTTAGCGTCTGATTGTTACCATTTTGGGATTCCATACCCATTTTTCTAGTAGGTTGTTGTGGCCACGCAGATCCTTGACTGAGTGTGGCTTGTTGTTGTTGTACGTTTGTTGTTGAGCCTTGTTGTTGTGTCCTCATTCTGCTGGAACTGGTTGAAGAAGCATGTTGTCAAGCCTGTGAACAACACTCTCTCCAGGAGAGAGAGGTGGTTGTGGTTGAAGAGGTAGGTTTTCAGGCCTGTGAGCAACTCTCTCCAAGTGAGAGAGTGTGCTGAGGAATTGAGATCTCCTGGAAGGGTTCCTGTAACTGCTACGGATATCTGAGAATTCTAGTCCAACCTGCTGCTGAAGCCCAAGGCAAGGGAAGTGAAGCAGCCAATGGACTGTAGGACAGTGAAGGTGTATACTCCTGGGGTGAGACAGACATGTGGGGAATGAGAGTCTGTGAGCAGTGGGCGTAATTGACTGCTGGGAGAGAATCATTCCTCTGTAATTGTGTGACTTCCCTATTGACCTTGCCTAGCCTAGGAATCCCTCGCCTGGTGGAGCTTAGTCCCAGCTCGGGGGTGACCTACTACTGAGAGTGATGAGCAGTGCGGTCTAAGGATGGGAGGTTCGTGGAAGGTCTACATGCAATTGGTGGTGTTACCCATCATTCTAAAATATAAGTATAAGTTTGTGCTTAAATTATATGTTTTTCATGTTTATGATGCTTGTATGTTAGCATGAATTCTGTTGTGTAAATGAATTATTGTTAATTCCATTAATTTTGTATGGTAGAAGTAATTATGTGTTTAATATGTGTTAATTCATTTAACTTCATTAAAATGCATACTATATAAGTGTTATTCCGCGGTAACGTTTCCTCGACCATGGGTTGAGGCTCGGGAAATGTTACAGTTTGGTATTGGAGTTAAGTGAGACTCTGAATCGTGGCATTGGCCCAGTGGTCTGTTGGTTGCTGGGAAAAAAATGGCTAAGTTAAGGGTGTTTCGGTAGAGTTTCTCAGCCTGGTGGTAACTGGGGACTTTACATTTTAGTATGAGAGACAAGAGTTTCAATGTTGAGCCTGGGTGGGCAGGATAAGTGGTCTTTGGACCCAAGGTTTCGAGTGGAAATTGTGTTAGGAGGAACCAATTTTGGACCTTAGAAGCATTCCTGAGTGCCAAGGGGTTACTTGGTCATGTTACAAAGCTCAAGAGGAGTAGAGGTAGAATAAAACCGCAACCGACGTGGTATTTGGCCAGAGAGAGAGAGAGAGAGAGAGAGAGAGAGAGAGCTCAACACTTGGGGTGTGGGAGTTGTAAGATCTATTTGGAAGGAAAGGAAAAACTTTTACGACCATCAGATATGGAGAAAGCGCAGAAGGTTTAACCTGGAAGCCCTTCGGACTTCATGACGTTGAAGAATATTGGTGCAAAGATATGAGAAAGGAAAAAAAACGAAGCCTCGAAGTCCCGAAGGAGATCTACACCATAGATTGTAGTAAAAGAGCTTGACCGTTGGATCAAGCAAAGGAGAAGATCATGATTTCAAATTTTGAGAGAATTAAAGTATGTTGAGGGGAGTACTTCTGAAGTCAAAAGTTCTGAAGTGAAAGTAGGCATGGTGGGGCTAGATGATGTCGCCAGAGGTGACATGGACCTTCCTAGACATGCCATGTGTGTCACACACCCACTACGACATAATAAATTTTTCACCTTTTCTCGAGGGACAAAATCCCCGAAATCCTATGGGGCTTAGCACATGCTAGCTCTTCCCTTTTTCCACCTTCATGCGATCATTGATCATGATCACAGGCCAAACCACTAGGTGTCTTTTCGTATTTTGCGACTCAGCGATATAAGCGGGTCGAGTCTTTCGACTCTGCAAACCCGAAATGTCATAACGCCGAAAAAGGCTTAGATCGACAATTAGCCCCCTGGGATATGCCTTGGCCCGTATGACCACTTCTCATAAGACCGCAGTCTTATTCCCTTCGAGACTTATCAGTACGACAGTCTGACTTGTTGTCAACGGGACTCCTGAATTCCTGATTTCCAATTTCCCGAAATGGCCTTTGTCACACTAGCCCTCCTGGCTATGCCCTGATCCAGGTGACCACTCCTCATAAGACCTCCATCCTCTTTCTTTCAGAATTTATGAATATAAGAACCCGACCTCTTGTCAACGGGACTCCCGAATTCCCAATTTGCAAAATCCCGATGGACTCTTCCTTTTGGGACTCTCCTGAATTCCTCGATTGCTGCCATGTGTCCTCCCTTAGATGAACGATCCTCGTTGTTTCGTGATTTCACAACTTGTGACCCCCAACAACACAGATCCTCTATCAATTCGAATCCTCGGTATCTGAAATACTGATGGACTCTCGATCTCCGCCATGTGTCCTCCACGGATGGACGGTCCAGATTGTTTCGGGACTTAGCTAGGTGCGAAGTCAAAATGCTCACCTTCCTCTTTTGTTTCCCGATGTTTGAATCCCCGAAATGGGTGATCTTGCGATGCGTGTCCTCCCTTAATCGGATGGTCCGGATCTATTTCAGGACTTCCACCATGGAGTGTCCTGATCTCTTGTCAACGAGACCTCCGAAACCCCAGAGTCTGAAAACCCGAGATGGTTGATCTCGCGACATGTGTCCTCCTCCCGGATGGACGACTCAGATCTATTTTAGGACTTTCATCTCTGTTCACGAGGGCTTAACCCTCATGCATCTCCCGACAGATCCAACTACTGTCGGGTTTTCTAACTAAGATCTAACGGTTCAGATCTGTCTCGCGCTGTGCACTCTCCCGCTGCTCCTTGGACGCGGAAAAACCAACGGTCCAAATACTCCCACGGACCTTGGGGATCTACGGTCCAGATTTCTTCGCTACTCACGAAGATAGAGGAAAAGGGTTAAGGCATTTAACACCCTTGCTTCTTCCTCCAATATAACGGTTGTGAATGGTTGCAGATCTTCCGATAGGATTTCATCCCTTAATCGATACTTATCCCTACGTGGCTATTTCAGGATTTTGAGAGGCCCATTCTTCCTCGTACAAGATTACTAAGACTTGCGCCTTCAAATCCTTTTCAGGTTCTTGGTAAGATTTCCAAGAAGGGTATCTCTGTGGAGAGATCGATTCCGGGTATTCCTGGGGACAAATAAGGGTATAGATTTCTCGAGAGAAGACTTGAAGTCTGAATTAGATCGGTATACATATATATAAATCTATCTATAAACATAATCCATACGTGGTCCTTCCAATAAACGCATGTAACCACCATTTCTGATCAAAACACCACACAGACAGTCTTATACTCAAACCATTCATAAACTGCGCAGACTATGAGCATACATGTCAACATATAAATTTCAATATGCAAGATGTAAAACACATATCAGACATAACACCCGATGTGATTGCAACTGCTAAGAGGGGTGCTCGTTTCCACCCAATCGTAGGCTCAGCGACTCCCAACGGATTTACCACTAGCCACCCCTGAGCTGAGACCATGATGCTGCAAGACTGAGTCTTTGTTTGCCAGTGACCAAGAACAAAGGTTACTCTCCTTCTTCTCCACTATCACTCACTCTGTATTTTTCCATAGTTCCTCTTCTTCTTTCCCTCGTGTCTGCCCCTTGATCGCCCACTCTTCCTGCCTTTTCTCCTTTCGGCGAGGTTGCATGTGGCATGATTTTCCTCGCAGTGGTTAGGTCTGATGACTCTACGGATGGGCGGTTCACCCCCATCCCTCATTACTCATGAGGAGCCATTTACCTACCAACTTGGCGAGTCATTTAATTTGGGGCCAGCGAGCCGCTCTTGGTTCTCCGGGCCAGTGAAGTCCAAATACTATTATCCACAAATTTGGTCATTGTGATGATGTCATGATGATGGAAAATCAAGCTCTTTACCAAGAATACTTTCCTGAGAAAAGTTACAGTTGTCTTCTTCCTGAATTCATACTTTGAAACATGTTCGCAGG
>ML813507.1:140200-150940 GCA_009831015.1 Picea engelmannii | reverse complement strand
GAAAATATGAAATCTGAAAATTAGGGCTCAGAGATGGATTCGATTCTCCCAATCTGTGACAAATTTAGGAAAACTGAGAGAGGCTAATGATATCGGATGTGTTAGGCACAAAATCCTCCAACCTTTTCTCAAAATGATCCTCCAGTCGCTCAGAATCATCATTTGAAAATGATGACTCAACATAGTAAAAATCATGCCACATTTCTGAAAATGAACCTCATCTTGCGGGGGAATTTTGGCTGCCTTCCCAAGCTCCAAATGAAATTATGAAGACACCAATGGAAATATTAGGATCTGTGGATGTCTATCGACTATTCGAATGCGGAAAATGACCTCTCCAAGGATGAGAAAAATGGTTTTCTCCCAAGGCAGTTTTTTGCATATGACTAGAGTCCCGATTTCAGGCCTTCGGGATTCGAGGAAACAAAACAATGGTTATTAAAATATCCACGTCGGCCAAATCTACGATGGCCAAATCCATGAAATAGAATTCGGATTTTACATTGCACTCTTTCGGGCCTTCAAGTTTCGGGTATAATGTCCTCAAGAGTTATGACATGCAAGGAATCCTGAATCACGAAATCGCGATGGGATTAGTTATACGGTAATCATTTGTTTTAATCTCTTAATTAATCAGGATTAGCAATTAATATTTAACCTTTCATGGATTTAAGTGTCGGGACTTCGATAATACTTGACGTGAGAAATCTTGAATCGCTAAATTGTGATGAGATTTATTAACGTTAATCTTTCTTAATATTTATTTGGCTCGGCTTATGCTTTAATACTTTAGTAAATTTGGGGATCGAGGATGTAGTTATTAAAATATCTACGTCGGCCAAACCCCCGACGACAAAAAACCTGGACTCGTGAGAATTTTCTCCATGTGGTTTAATGCTCGGTGTATGCGGTCGTTTGGAATGCTTCCATTCATTCTCCTTGTGACTCAACGCTCGAACATATGGTACATTTCTTTGATTCTCATGTGAAACCCGTCTTTGGATTTTTCGTGAGTTGGCTTATGACTGTTATAATGCTGTGGCATTTGGGGCTGATTTCGATGTTATTTGACTGAAGATGACAGGTAGAGAACATTCATTGATGCACGTGACAAAAATATGGTTGTTTTCTCATATCTAGACTTTCAGTAGTTAAACACTATAATTTTTTTCTCTCCTAAGTTACCAAAAGCTAAAATTTCAATATTTGGTACAACAGAGGCTCCATCTAGGGATGGTGCTTTCCTGCAAAGCTCCAAGAACATTAGACCACGTACCTTCATCCATTGGGCGACCTGAAATCATCCTTATCAAACTCTGAACTCTATCGCTTTACTTGCACCTTTCCGAAACAAAAAACTACTTATGCATTCATTGGGCTATGGAGTCATAGTGTCTTAAATCAAAACCATACAGGATGCCAAACTGAACTAGAAACATACTTAAAACCACTGTTGTACTCTAATGCTCAAAGTCAAGCTTATTTATATACATCACCTACTCTAATTGATATCACTATTTTTTCAAGTATAGGAAAACTTCCAAATCAACCAAGCGTGTATCTGACTAACCAACTTAATTATGCTTCCATATTTGAGCAGAAAAATGACAAGAGCAACTTCAAATTCCAAAACATGCCCTGGGAGCAGGTACTTATAGTTTTGCAATTCAGACTTCAAGAAGTTAGAAATAAAAAATTCATTCCCCCATTTTGACTCCATATAAACTACTACTGTATCATAAAAGTCACTTAGAAATACCTCATTTTGTTGTTGTTCTAACTGACTGAAATGTTTTTGCTTGTTGCCTTTACTGATCTGAATGTTAAATGTGGACTGCTCAATATTTGTTGGGGAAACATGCATGATCAACTGCTGATCTGCACCTGCCTTCTCTCTTTCATCATATCCCTGTAATCTGAATTCATCACTATGATATGCTGGCCTATTACAATTGACAATTTTTAAGAGAGAAGAAGAGATATGTTCTTCATTTCCTACATTACTGTCTTGATAATGATAAAAAACCGAGTCTGAAAATATGCATCATGAAACACTTTCTTATCACCCTCTCCAACAATGATATCTTTAGAGGATGTATCAAAGTTAAAAGGATCTTCATTGGACTCTTGAACAACATATTCATATCTATTTTCAACCATAGCATTCATACTTTTTTGATCATCTCTTAGTTGATAAATAGGATTTGATGAAATTTCATTAGGCAACAAATATTTAAAATCCTCTTCACCATCACTATATTTATCGAATACTGCAAAATCAGAATAAAATCCTGAAGGTTTCTGCATTGAAAAATCAACAATCTGATCTTGAAACAGATTTCGAAAAATATTTTCTGTCTTCTTCATCATCAACAACCTTTACATCATCCTCGAACACCAAACATTCTTTAGGATGGTTAAACATGACAACCACCTCTTTTTCACGAAACAAAACAGAGTCTATAAGATATTCAAGACTGTGTGGATGCTGCAGATCTGTGTAAGCAGGGGTTGCAACATGACTGTTCAGGATTAGATCTATCTCTTATTCTGTTAAAGGAGGAGGTGGTCTATGCAATTTCTGGATCAAGCAACTATTGTTTTCTTTCTATTCTGTCGGTTGACCATGATGCTGAATATCTTCTTCTTGAATGTGATCACAAGAGCTATCATATCCTACTTTTTTATCAACCAACTCTTCTTCATACTGATTATCTTCATCGACGTGAGAAATTTCTGATATTCCTTCCTCCTCTTCAAGACTATGTGTTCGATCTGTTTGTCTTATGAATTTTATATTACAACAATCTTCAAAAATTATTTCAGTTGAATAGATTCTTTTACAATGTTGATGAAAAAGTATGTGAAAATATTTCAATGAAGGAATATTGGAATGAGGTAAACATTTATACCAGAGTCTAGCATCTCTTTCCAACGAAAACATAAACAATTTCAAGAGGACATCTTCATGATGTATATTTAATTCATCCATGAGCTTGTGGAATTCAAACATGTGTTGAGCGGGATTGTCGTCCGCATATTCTTCAATTTTAGGAAGGACATCTTCCCAAAATTTAATGTCTAGAACAGTGTTTGGAAAACCATAAACATTTGTAAAGTCCAGAGGAGAAAACCTTGAAGCAATCCGAGCGGCGAACGAATACGACATTTTGAGACCAGTGGAGTCACCAGTGAATCATGTAGAGTCTTTGAACCAAGGAGTCGCTCGGTGAATGATTACAACCAATTGAATGCCTATCCCTTGTTCACCATCAAGAAATAGATATAAACTTTTTGTCATATACCAGGGAAGATAACTTCGTTCCTCTGTCCCCGAAAACGATGCCAGAAAATGTTGTCGCAAGAGTTGGTTCTAAGTTGTAACAGAGCCAAGCCTTAGCACATTTTAAATGAAAAAATAAGTTATCATTCAGAACTTGATTTGGGTTGAGTGCAAGTAAATTATGAGATAAACACGAACCACTTGTGATTAGAAGCTGCCCCTTCCAACCTGAGAGGTGTAACTCTCCCTTCCAATGCCGGAATGGCGCTACTTCACGAAATAACAATATCATACTCAATTACAGTCAACAGAGAACTACTGTCAACATTCCAAAATTAATGAGAATAACATGCATTTTAAACAAATGAAACACATTTAAACTCAGGGTCATCATCAAATTACTGCTAACATAATAAATCCATGGAATTAACATTATTTCATATGCACAATAGAATACATGATAAATATAAATACACAGACATGCAAAACATAGTTAAAACATCATCTTGTACTCATCTTGATACTGTGGTAATTCCACCAACCAGGTGCAGGCCTTCCATGAACCTCCTAGCCTTAGACCATACTTCTCATCAAGATCAGCAGTGGGTCACCCCTGAGTTGGGACTAAGATCCACCCCAAGGCAAGGAATCCTAGGCTAGGCTGAGGTTATAGGGAAAATTGCACAGAATGACTGGAAGGATTCTTCCTAGGATGCCTTCTTACACCCACTACTCACAGACTCTCATTCCCCACATGCTTGTTCCACCCGGGAGTATACACCTTCACAAGAACAGTCCAGCAGTGCTACACCTCCCTCTCCGGGTCTCGGTAACAGGCCAGATCAGGAAATCTCAGAGCCCGAATCTGGTGTTGGACTCTCTCTTAGAGAAACCACTTCCCAAAAACTCTCTCACCTGGAGGGAGTTGCTCGCAGGCCTGAAAACCTGCCTCTTCCAACAACAATCACCTCCCTCACCTGGAGAGAGGTTACACACAGGCTCAGAATGGACTCACAGTGGCCAGTAAGCCACGCGCAGTCCAACACTGCATGGACACAACAACCAACTGGGAAAACAGACACAGGTTTCCCAAACAAGATCAACAATCACGGGATAGACTCACGCTCTGGTTCTCAGGGACACGTGACAAGAATTCCACGCAGGGGATGAACACAGACTCCATGGTTCAGAATAGGGGGTGTACTGCCTTTTCAGAAACAAACACAGGATATCCCCGAAATCAACACAGGATTTTCCCACAGTTTCATAATTGCATGAGGATATCTTGCAGAGGTCAGACGAGCTCCCCCTTCAGACGGTCGATGGTGGAATGGGAAAAGATCCCCCATCACGACTCATCTTAGTCGTTTTATTTGCATGCACCTAGGTTGACACTTATAACCCATGAAATTGCATGCATTCCATCAGCATGCATCCCCTTTGCACATGTTTCCCCCCTGCCAGGAACTTAGGATACAAACATATAATTCACATGTCTTTTGGAATAATATTAAAATATTATTCCCAAGGACTTAAGCCCCTAGGCTCAACACTTAGCCCCTCTTCCCTCCTTCCAGCCCCTAATCCCTTGCCTACTCTATGGAAGATTAGTCCCCCATCACTCATTCATTGTGGTCGATCTGCACGCAGCGGTGTTTATATTTTTATTAATGTTCTGCATAGATACATGTACAAAATCAGGCTCTTGGCCTTCAACACTTAGGCTCTCTGGCCTAACAATCACGTAAGCCTACCAACTTATATAACTTGGCTCACCAGCCTATACAAAATAATTACAATTCATTTCATCAACGTGATTTACATTAGGGCTCGGCCTTGGGGACATTACAATCTCCCTCCCCTTATTTCTGCATTGTCCTTAGTTCAACTTTACACTGTATCTGCAAGCTTTTCAAAATTTTCAAAAAGATGCAGGTACTTTGCCTGTATAACATCTTCATGCTCCCATGTTGCATCCTTAGGACCGTACCAGGTCCACTGGACCTTTACAATCTCTATCGCTCGATTCCAGAGATGTTTGTTTTTCCTGTCCAATATGTGCACAGGATGCACTTGCAGGACACCTTCTGGTTCCACCTGAATCATATTCCAATCAATAACATTATTAGCATCAGGTATATATTTCTTAAGAAATGAAACATGAAACACATTATGTACAGTCATAGATGCAGGTAATTCAAGCATGTATGCAACTGGCCCAATCCTTTCTAGGATATCAAATGGCCCAAAAAATATGGCTGCCAACTTGGTGCAACTTCCTAGCTTCATGGAACTCCTATTAGTTTTCACTTTCAAGAAAACATGATCACCCACTTTGAATTCTCTATGGGTTATGTTCTTATCAGCATAACTTTTCTGCATGTCTTGGGCAACTTTCAATTTTTGTTTAATTTTTATCATTTGGTCCTCCATCTCCTTGAGCAACTCTGGCCCAACTACTGCTCTATCAGCTGGATTATCCCAGCTCACTGGAGTATTTCACTTTCTTCCATAAAGTGATTCAAATGGGATCATCTTCAATGATGCATGATACCCATTATTGTAGGCGAATTCTACTAGGTGCAGGTAGTCTTCCCATCTTGATGGTTTGTCCATAACGTACATTCTTCGCATGTCTTCTATTACTCTGTTCACCCTCTCTGTATGTCCATTAGATTCAGGATGATACACTGTACTAAAGTTCAGATTCGTTTCGAATCCCTTGAACAATTCTTTCCAGAAATTCGAGGTGAATTTTGGGTCCCTATCAGACACAATCATCTTAGGAATTCCATGCAAGCGTGCCACTTATTTTAAGAAGATATCAACAACATCTGCTGCCTTGTGAGTGGTTTTTAGTGGAATAAAATGGGCAGCTTTTGTAAGCTTTTCCACCACCACCATGATTGAATCATGCAACTTGCTCATTCTGGGCAATCCTGTAATAAAGTCGATTTTTACGACTTCCCACTTCCACTCCGGAATGGGTAAAGGCTACAACAACCCTGCTGGGTGCCTATGGTCAGCCTTAAATTTATGGCACTCCATACATCTGGCGATGTATTCAACGATCTCTCTCTTCATACCCGGCCAAAAGTAATGGCTCTTGACTACTGCCAAAGTCTTCTGATATCCAGGATGTCCAGCATAAGTCACGTTATGCATTTCTCTTAGAATAGCAAGTTTCAAATCCTGGACATTGGGTATATACACTCTGTTTTTGTACAGAAGTAATCCATCAACTTCCAAGGTGTAATTTTCCTCTTTCTGTGACCTTTCACTCTGTTGTAGCTTTTCTACCAAATCTCTATACTGAAAATCAACATTTGTAGCTTCCAAAATTCTATCCTTAATATCAGTCCTGTACATGCTAATGGCTGAAGCATGTAAGTCATGCACTTTTCTGCTGAGTGCATCAGCCACCTTGTTTTCCTTCCCCTTGATATGCTTGATATCAAGGTCGTATTCACACAGAAATTCCAACCACCTACTTTGCCTAGCATTTAAGGTTGGTTGATCAAACAAATATTTCAGACCGTTGTGGTCTGTTCGCAATTCAAATCTCCTTCCCATGAGGTAATGTCTCCATTTCCTCAGAGCGTGAATGATTGTTGCCAACTCCAAATCATGAATGGCATAATTCTTTTCATGCTTCTTTAGCTTCCTAGATTCATAACATATTAAAAATCCATTCTGGCTGAGAACTCCTCCCAACCCTTCCTTACACACATTTGTGCACACTACAAAATCCACATTTGGATCTGCAATCCTCAAGATTGGAGTGTTGTTTAATAGCTACTTCAATCACTGGAAACTGTTCTCGCACTCTTCAGTCCACTGAAACGTTTTCTCCTTCCTTTGCAAGGAAATGATAGGGTGAGATATCTTTGAGAACCCTGCTATAAACCTTCTATAATAGACCACTAGACCCATAAAGGATCTAAATTCCACCACATTCCTTGGCACTGACCATTCTCCGATGGCCTCTGCCTTCTCAGGATCCACAACGATCCCTTCTTCTGAAATAATGTGCCCCAAGTAATGGATCAGCCTTTGATAAAATGAGCATTTTCTCAACTTGGAATACAACTGGTGTTCTCTCTACACTTGCAGCACCATCCTTAGGTGTTGTTCGTGCTCTTCCTATGACTTGGAATACACCAAAATTTCATCCAGGAAGACTATGACAAACTTGTCTAGATAGTCCCTGAATACACCATTCATCAAGCACATAAAAACAACAGGTGCGTTCGACAGTCCAAACGGAACCACTGTGAACTCATAATGACCATACCTTGTTCTAAAGGCAGTCTTTATAATGTCCTCATCCTTTATTCTTACCTAGTGATATCTCGATATGAGATCTATCTTCAAAAATATTTTTGCACCCTTCAACTGATCGAAAAGATCATCGATCATCGACAGACGATACTTGTTCTTGACAGTTACTTTGTTCAACTATCTGAAATCAATGCACAACCTCAACGTCTCGTCCTTCTTCTTCATGAATAGGACCGGGGCACCCCAAGGTGACACGCTGGGGCGAATGTACCTCTTCTTTAGAATCTCTTCAAGCTACAATTTCAACTCTTTCAGCTCTGGCGTACTCATTCTATAAGGAGATTTCGAAACTGGAGCTGCTCCAGGCATCAAATTTATAGAAAAATCGATGTCTCTCTTCGGAGGTAGTCCAGGTACTTCTTGGAATACATCCTCAAACTCAGTAAGCACCTCATGATATCCAATATTTGAGACTTCATCTCCAGATGCTTCCTCCACACAAGATGCAAATAATTGACAGCCTTTCCTGTAACACTTTTTCAGCTGCATGGTTGAGATTTCTCTAACAGCCACAACTCTGGGAATACCTTGGACTATTTTCTGATTCCCCTCCTCATCCAGGCATGTAAAATTCTTGTTACGACAGTCCAGGAGGGCATGGTGCTAGTCCAACCAGTCCATCCCAGTTAAGCAGTCATAAGAGCCTAAGGGCAGAATATTCAATTCATCCTTAGTGCCCAATCCTTTCATGTCCACAGGACAAGACTTAATCAACTCAATGACTTTCCTCTTGGTTCCTGTAGCCAATTTCACTAACCAAGACTTTTCATGCTTGCTTCTTGATAAATGAAAAATTTCCACCACCCTAGGATCTACATAACTATGGCTAGCCCCTGAATCAATTAAAATAATAAATGGTTGGTTGTTAATCATACCTTCCACTTCAATCATTTGCGACTAAAATTCAACTTGCTTGTTTTCCAAGGCTGCGTAGATCCTTGGCATTCTACTACCCATGTCCTCCACTGTTTAAGCTTGCTGAACAGTATGGACAGTTCTCGCTTTACCATTTTTATGGGGAAAATCTCTGTACTTGTGGTTCCCTTTACAACCCCAACACTGAATGGGCATCTGTCTCTGCCTTTGTTCCCCCACTTCAGCCATTTTCGGCTCTCTAAATGATGGTTTTCCCTGAAGACTGTTTCTGAAAAAGGGAGGTTTGTTTCCCTTCTGCCTTTGTTCCTTGTTAAACTTCCTCTAGTCATCCCAAGCCTTCCGAATGGTAGGATTTTCTCTTTGTTGTTCATATAAGCATTTAGCCCTTCTTATTGTTTCTTCCATAGTCTTAGGATCATCATACTGAATCTTGTCACCCATGGAAGGTGGCAGTCCACTCAGATACCTGTGAATATTGACAGCCTCATCTTTGATGAATGGAACATACTTCAGTAGTTCCAAGAAACTTTGTTCGTATTCATCAATGGTCATGCTGCTTAGCTTGAGTTCGAAGAACTCCATCTTTCTACCATAGTATCTTTTAGTCAGGTATTTCTTCTCGAAATACCTCTTGAACTCCTTCCAAGTAATATCTTTCTCCCTAATGTGTTGCACCTGCACAAACTGATCCCACCACATGGATGATTTTCCTTTTAGTTGATACATCGCAATTCTTCCTTTTGCATGAGTGGAATAATTCGGCAGTTGGAAATATTTCCTCATGCCAAGCAACCATGTTTCAACATATTCCTCCTTTTTATGTTCTTCATCAAACATAGGAGGCTTAATCTTGTTCATCTCCCATTTCAATTCATCCACTCCAGATATTTGGTGTTTTCTGGTAGGGGATGGGCTTGAACTACTGTGTGTTTTCCTGCCGGAATGCTTTGGGGAGTGATGGTAATGTCTGCTACCACTCCTCAATCTTCTTCTCCTCTCAGGGGTCTTGACACTTCTTGATCTGCTTGTGTCACTCTCTTTTTCCAATTTCATTTCTATTCTTTCCAGGCTCTTCAACATCTTTAAGTTGAATTCACCCTGCTGATCCCTGACCCTCATGATCTTTCGGCTATCATCTCGGTGATCTTGGGCATCTTTCTGCAATCTTTCAATGAGTTTCATCATATTCCCTTCCTTATCCAATTCTCTTCTATGCCCATTGGATTTCGATCCTTCGATTCCCAGGTTGACATCCCTTCCTTCTCTTTCGCTCTATGAAATGGAGGCAATCCACACCTCTTCCATTTCTATACTCAGCGCAGATTCACAGTTGTCATGACACTCATTGAACTATGTGCACACAATGTGCAATCAACCGAAGTTTGTCAGGCCCTTAAACCTTCAAGAAAACTTACAACATTCATAAACCAACGTGATCAAGAAAAAATTTTCGATTCCATTAAGTTTTCTGAGCTCTGTTCGACTTTGCAAATTTTGGGACTTCGGAACTTCGAGGTCTCGGTCCACAAAGATCCAACAGTTAAATCCTCGACGGTTATTTTGTCTTCGAAAATTTTGGGACTTCGGGGTTTTTGGGTTTTGGGTTTCGGGTTTTTGGTCCCTGGGGGTTCTCGCACTCGCTTCCCTCTCCAACTCCTGACTCCTGAACTTCCAACCTCTCTCCCCCTGGGCCCACAACACAACTATCTCCAACCAAGGTAGGGATTTCGGGACTTCAACACTTCGGGTTTTCGGGTGATATCTCCCTCTTTCTCCCAACCCTTGTAACCAAAGGCACCTTTCACAACTCATGATCTCACAAGTTCATGAGTCGAAGACCCTCGACTCCTATTCATCCAAACGTCGATACCCGAGATGCGATATGGGTATGGCTCCCTCATCGCTATCACCGACTACATATAACCGTAGGCTAGGGCTAAGTGCTAGCACCTCTCGCAACTCGCGACTTCATGAGTTGGAGTGTTGAGCCCTCGTGCTCCTCCTTTGTGAATCCCGAAATCCAATTTACTTTACCCTCCGGGCCCACATAGCACAACTGTCTCCACATCCACAGTGGAAAGTGGCTCCCTCAGGAGGTTCCATGTCACCTTCAATGATGTCATCGGGTCCCACCACTCTCGCTTTTATTTTCGACCCACTGGCACGTGGTACACACCCATGTGTCCATGTCCATACCAAGTAAAATCCAATGGTTAGACTTCTTCTTAGATCTACGACAC
>ML813507.1:122058-140145 GCA_009831015.1 Picea engelmannii | reverse complement strand
ATTAAAGGTAGAAAGGAAAAGGGGGTCCGGAATCTAATCTCGTCCATAGATCTGAGCACCCCAATCTAAACCATTGAAACCTGTGCACTCAATTCTGGACCCCCCCCCCTTTTTAAAGGTAAAACGTCGATGGGGGTCCGAAATGGAACCCTGGCCGTAGATCTGTGTGCGCAAATTCTGGCCGCCCAGATTTTCTCGCCGCTTAATACTCCCGTGCAACTCCAAAGGGTTTAAACCTTGTGCACATTCTTCAGATCTGGCGATCGTGAGGGTTCTCCTTTCCTCCTGAACAGATCCTAAGGCTCCAACACTTATGGTGTGGAGTCCTCTCTCCCTGTGGCCATATACCACACCGACTGCAGTTTCATAACACTGCTACACCTCTTGATATTTGTAAGCACGGTCAAGTAACTCCTTGACACTCAGGAACATTCAAAGGTCCGAAATTGGTCCTCCAGACACAATTTCTCCTCAAACCCTCTTTCCAAAGACCACTCAACTGACCCATCTAGGCTCGGCATCCAAACCTTGGCTCTGATACCATACTGTAACGCTCCCTTCCAATGCCAGAATGGCGCTACTTCGCGAAATAACAATCTCATACTTAATTATAGTCAACAGAGAACTACTGCCAGCATTCCAAAATTAATGGGAATAACATGCATTTTAAACAAATGAAACACATTTAAACTCAGGGTCATCATCAAATTACTGCTAACATAATAAATCCATGGCATTAACATTATTTCATATGCACAATAGAATACATGATAAATATAAATACACAAACATACAAAACATAGTTAAAACATCATCTGGTACTCATCTTGATATTGTGGTAATTCCACCAACCAGGTGCAGGCCTTCCACGAACCTCCCAGCCTTAGAACACACTGCTCATCAAGCTCAACAGTGGGTCACCCCCGAGCTGGGACTAAGCTCCACCCCAAGGCAAGGAATCCTAGGCTAGGTTGAGGTTATAGGGAAAAATGCACAGAATGACTGGAAGGATTCTTCCTAGGATGCCTTCTTACGCCCACTAATGAACTCTCATTCCCCACATGCCTATTCCGCCCAGGAGTATACACCATCACAAGCACAGTCCATCAGTGCTACACCTCCCTCTCTGGGTCTCGACAACAGGCCATATCAGAGAGTCTCAGAGCCCGAAGCTGGTGCTGGACTCTCTCTGGGAGAAACCACTTCCCAACAACTCTCTCACCTGGAGGGAGTTGCTTGCAGGCCCGATAACCTGCCTCTTCCAACAAAAATCACGTCCCTCACCTGGAGAGAGGTTACACACAGGCTCAACACAGACTCACACTGGCTAGTAAGCCATTCGCAGTCTAGCACTGCGTCGCCATAACAACCAAATGGGAAAACAGACATGGGCTTCCCAAACAGGCTCAACAATCATGGGATAGACTCACACTTTGGTTCTCAGGGACGCATGACAAGTATTCCACGAAGGGGATGAACACATACTCCACGGTTCAAAACAAGGGGGTGTACTGGATTTTCAGAAACAAACACAGGCTTTCCCCGAAATTAACACAGGCTTTTCCCACGGTTTCAGAATTGCACGAGGGTCTCTTGCAGAGGTCATATGGGCTCCCCCTTCAGATGGTCGATGGTGGAATGGGAAAATATCCCCCATCACGGCTCATCTCAACTGTTTTATTTGCATGCACCTAGATTGACACTTGTCACCTGATGCAGGAGCATCGCCCACGACAAGCGAGCTAGCATGAAAGACAATGAACAGCTGGACAAGTCCAGCCAATTTTTTTTGAAATTTCATCCAAGATGATGCGCCAATGTATAAATGATTCATTTATGAAAAGCACCTTTTGTATATTGTATCAGACCTCGATCCATACGCTCTTGTCTGAAGTAGATAGGAGGCATTTAATTTAGTTAATGCTGGTAGATAGGATTTAAGTCTAGATTTGATAGTTTAGAGATTTGAGAGGGAAAACGGATATAGACACCCTCGTTGTATCATTGTAACATTATCAAACATTCAGGAGAAGAGGAGAGCATGCAGAGAATTGTATGAAGAACACCCATGTACAGATGTTGAATTAATAGAATGAAGTTTTGATTCAAGTTCATAGTTGGTGTTGTTTCTCTGAGTAGATTGATTATGTGCTCATGAATGTTTTCTTCTTGGTATGCATTTTATTTGTACATGCTGTGCATGTGATTTCATGTCTCAACTGAAGTCTGAGAGGGAGAGAGAATGAGGTTCAATTTTTTCTCTATCTGAGTCAGGAGATTTCTGCAAGGTGTGCAGTTGAATTCATCCGCAAGGAGTGCGTTGATGAAGGCTCAATAGTTTAACTCTTGTTCTCATTCACCCAGAAGTGTAGGTGGGTTGTTGAAGCCGTGCAAGGAGTGCGCAGGCTGAAGAAGACGTCTCAGTTATGAATCTGAGCAAAGGGAATCAAAGACTGCTGCTGCAGGAGTTGCGCAGAGTTGAAGGGATTCAACACTTGAGAGTTGTTGAACGAACGTCGCGAAGAGCGTGTGCAGGTCTCTCTGAAAGATTCAGAGTGAAAAAGCTCAGGAGCTATACAACCTTCATGATAACGTTGAAGAAGAGCACCGAGAGTTTGTGCAGTGAAAGGTATCAGGCCAGAGTTTCCAGTGCGTGCACAAAGATCTCTTCTTCCTAAGAGACTGTTGAATTTGTGGAAAATCTCAGGAGGAATAGACCTTGAATTCACTGAAGGCTAAGTGCAGGGAAGCTGGCATTGGAAGTTGGAAGAAAGCATCGCAGGTTGGCGAGCGAGCAAAAGAGTCTCGTGGAGAGACACTGATTTATTTCGCAAAATCCTCAAGGGGAGAACGGATGGACGAAATCTTTGGGGAGAGATTTCACGAAGTTCTGAGAGCGTTTGGATCTCCGAGAGGTGCAATGTAGTTACAACGCAGGCGTGGAAAGGATTCAAAGCTCAGGAGGGGCAGCACTGTTGATCCAATTCGGTCAGGGCCGTTGGATTGTTCACGAGATCGCCTATCGGGACCTTGTGAAGAAAGGGTCCTAAGTTTGGTAAGGAGAGTCGCGAGATTGCGAGAACCGAGATCTCGACTACTCCGAGGATAGCGTGGGTCCACAAGAGTCGGCCAGTGGATAGGTGGCACCTCGCATCTCGGAAGCTCGGAAGTGGAAGGGCTGAAGGATTGGTGTCAAAGGTCGCGAGGTTGCGAGGGTAGCGAAGTGGCGAGGAGGCTAGGAGTCGTCCATTTCAGAAGAGGACAGGTGGCGGAGATCTAAGGATCTCGCGAACTCGGGAGTTCGCAGGGTGAACACCCCAGTGGTTGGTGTTAAAATTCACAAGGACACGAGGCACGAGAAAGATAATAGCCATTGGATCCAGATCACGGGAGGGCCGTTGGATCCACACGTGGGATCGTGCATCAGAACCTCACGAGAAAAGGCTCGAGAACTTGGCCACGGAAGTCGCGAGGGAGCGAGGTTGCGAGTTTCGGCACCTTGGACCTCGGAAGTTGACGGGGAAGTTATTTAACCTCACGAGTAACGAAGTAACGAGGGAGCGAGGTAGCGATAGCGCGGAAGTCCCGAGAGAAGTGTCGGGTGTGGACGGGTCAAGTCACATGTGCACATCGGAGTCTCAATACCTCGGGTATCGGGGGTTGGAAAACCAAAAGTTTTGTATCGCGAGTAGCGAGGGCGTGAGTAGTAAGATCCCTCCGGAAAAATTCATCGAGTTGACTGACCCTCGGGTCTTGGGGCCCGAGAACCCAGTGTTCAACCTTTGAACTCGCGAAGTCACGAGTTCTGATCCTCCGAGAAGATTTTGGAAGAGGATCGCGCGATGAAGAGAATCTGTGGGTAGGAAGATTCCCGATAGGGAGTTAGGAGAACCTTTGAGTTCTTCGGGCCGAGAAGAGAGGAAGGTCCTCTAAGAGCATACGCGCCAACGAGGGTGGTGTGTTGGCATCAGAGTGGTATCAGAGCAGATTCCTTGTCTGTATATTTCAGGCAAGAGGAGAGAAGAAGGAAAGAAGCACTCTGATACACACAGAGTGGTATCAGAGCGAGAAAATCTCTTTGCTTTCTATAGCAGAGAAGAAGAGAAAATTTCACCATGCCGCCGAGGAGAGAAAGACAATCACCCGATCTAGAGGATAGGGGGAACTAGAGAGGCAGAGGAAGACAAGTATAGAATACATAAATGGAAAGGCAGATACATGATCTCCGAGCGATATTAGAAGATATGGAAGCAGCGCAGAGACGCACAGCCAGTGCTGGAGATCTGAGTGACTCCGAAGACGAAGTTGAAGTCGAACAACAAGGAGAAGTTGCAGCTGAAGATGTAGCCAATGAGTGATTAATTAAAGCTATCACCCGGATGAGTTCCAAAACAAATATGGAAATTCCAGTCTATGAGGGGAATCTGGATGCAGAAGAGCTTCTAGATTGGATTTGAGCTCTTGACACCTACTTCGATTATGAGGATATCAAAGAGGATAAGAAGGTTAGGCATGCTGTTACCAAATTGAAGGGACACGCAACATTATGGTGGGATGAGCTTCAAGCAGATAGACGTTCCAAAGGCCAGCAAAAGATTAAAAGCTGGGATCGAATGATTGCGAAGATGAAGGAAAAATTCATCCCAAGGGATTATCAAATCACACTGTTCAGGAGAATGCAGAACATGAGACAGAAGTTGATGACAGTAAAGGAGTATACTGAGGAATTCTACAAGCTCAATATCAGAGCAGGTCATCGGGAGAGCGATGATGAAAAAATCGCTAGATATATGAATGGATTGAGATACGATATCCAAGATGAGATGAGTATGACGACCATCAGAATGGTGGAGGATGCGTATCAGATGGCGTTGAAAGCTGAAGAGAAGCTGAGCCGTAAGCCAGGACAGCAAGGTAGAGGCAGGATCCAGCCAAAAGGTAAGTCAGTTGCCCAAGACAGGTTCCAGAAATCCAAGGACGACTGGAAGAAGCCTCAGACTAGAACAGAAAGAGGTGGAAGTTTGCAGCGAGGACAACACACTGAACAACGAAGGCAGCAGATAGAACAGAGAGGAGGATACGCTAATAATAACACATTTCCTCGTACCAGAGGTAGAGGAAGAGGTAGAGGTGGAGTCATCACATGATTCACTTGTGGGAAGAATGGACACAAGGAAGTTGACTATCTAGATAGGAAGAAGGATGGAGGAGAAGCTCACATTGCTGAGGCACAGAGGCGAGCTGCTGAAGCAGAAGATGCAGAAGACAGAAGGTCGCTGATGATGCGTAAAGTTCTCTTAACACCCGAAAAGGAGGTGGAGGACACAACTCAAAGAAACAGACTTTTCAGAACCACGTGCAAGGCCAAAGACAGGAAATGCAAGGTTATTGTGGACAGTGGAAGCACAGTCAATCTCATTTCAACCGAGATGGTGGAGAAACTAGAGCTGGAGACAACTGATCACCCGAGTCCATACAAAGTCTCATGGCTACAGAAGGGACATCAGGTAAATGTCACCAAACAGTTCTTAGTTGACATCAAGATAGGAGGATATAATGATAAAATACTCTGTGATGTTATTCCTATGGATGTATGTCATTTATTGCTAGACAGACCATGGCAATATGACAGGAACGTAACCCATGATGGGAAGATGAATACGTATCCTTTGGAGAAGAATGGAAGAACACATATGTTACTTCCCATTAAAGATAAAGAAGTAAATCCAGAACCGAGAAATACTATACTTCTCATGAGTGGGAAGGAACTTCTGGCGGAAGTAAAGAAGAAGGAAGATCCACAATTCTTTGTGGTCAGGAAACCAAAAATCATTTTGACCAGCACCAGAGTGGATGATTTGCCGGAAGAAATTCAGGAACTGCTGGAAGAGTTCGCTGACATTGTGGTAGACGAATTACCTCATTTGTTGCCACCGATGAGGAGCGTGAGTCATCATATAGACCTCATACCAGGAGCCAGTTTTCCGAACAAGGTTGCATACAGGTTGACGTCGTAGGAGAACGAAGAGGTCAAAAGGCAGGTGCAGGAACTATTGGATAAAGGACTGATCAGGGAAAGTTTAAGTCCATGTGTCGTTCCAACGGTACTGAGTCAAAAGAAAGATGGAGGCTGGAGAATGTGTATTGATTCCAGAGCCATTAACAAGATAACCATCAGGTACAGATTTCCATTGCCACAGATGGATGACTTGATGGACTGTTTAAGTGGAGCCAATTTTTTTTCAAAGGTTGATTTGAAAAGCAGATACCATCAGATTCGCATGAGGGAAGGCGATGAGTGGAAGACAACCTTCAAAACAAACGAAGGGTTGTATGAATGGCTAGTCATGCCGTTTGGCTTGACGAATGCACCGAGTACATTCATGAGGTTGATGAATGAAGTGTTGAAGGAATTCATTGGTAAGTTTGTCATTGTTTATCTAGATGACATATTGATTTTCAGAAAAACAAAAGAAGAACATTTGAAGCATTTAGCTGCAGTAATGAAGAAGCTACAACAAGAGAAGTTGTTGATCAACATGAGGAAATCTTCATTTATGAAGACATAACTCATTTACTTGGGGTTTGTCATATCGGAAAATGAATTAAAGATGGATCTAAGTAAAGTGGAGGTAATTAAAAATTGGCCATCACCGAGAAATATTTTCGAGGTGAGAAGTTTTCATGGTTTGGCTAGTTTCTGCCGAAAAATCATCAGGAATTTCAGTGGAATTAGCGCAACAATGATGGATACTGTCAAGAAAAGACATAAAACTTTTCATTGGACTGAAGAAGCAGAGAAGAGATTCAATCTGTTGAAGCGAAAGATCACAGAACAACCGGTTTTGGTGTTGCCAGATTTTTTGAAGGTGTTCCAAGTAAAATGTGATGCGAGTGGCTTTGCCATAGGAGCGGTCTTGAGCCAGGAGGACAGACCAATTGCGTATTTCAGCGAGAAGCTGGATGAGGCAAAAGTAAAATACTCCACGTATGATAAGGAATTTTATGCTATCATACAGGCATTGAAGAAATGGAGGCATTACTTGATCCCGAAAGAATTTGTATTATACAGTGACAATCATGCATTACAGTTTGTGACTCAACAGGAGAAGTTGAATCAGAAACATGAAAAATGGGTAGAGTATATGCAGAATTTTACGTTTGTAATTAAACACATTTTGAGTACTGCTAACAATGTGGCTGATGCTTTGAGCAGGAAGTGTTTGTTGCTGCAGGAGTTCCGAGTCAAAACCTTGGGTTTTGAAAATCTCAGGGACATGTACACAGGAGATGCAGATTTTGCAGAAGCGTATGAAGCAGCTGAGAATCCAGTTCTCAGAGACATAAGTCCTTGGATAGACTATATGATCCAGGAAGGATTTTTGTTTAGAGGCAATCAACTGTGTATTCCAAAATGCTCCATGAGGGAGAATCTGTTAAAGGAGAAGCACAGTGGTGGATTAGCAGGGCATTTTGGCCGCGACAAGACATTTGCAAAGCTGAGCGAAGCATACTTTTGGCCAGGGATGCGGTCGGAAGTCAAAAAGTTTGTTGACAGATGTAGAATTTGCCAGCATTTGAAGGGCAGGAAATAGAATGCGGGGTTCTATCAGCCATTACCCATACTAGAAGGGCCATGGGAGGCCATAAGCATGGATTTTGTATTGGGATTGCCTAAGACACAAAGAGGACATGATTCGATCTTTGTGGTGGTTGACAGGTTTTCCAAAATGGCACATTTTATCCCATGCCATAAGACCAGCGATGCGACTCACATCGCAAATCTGTTTTTCAAGGAGATCGTTAGACTTCATGGGTTACCCAGAAGCATAGTATCGGACATGGATACAAAATTCATGGGACATTTCTGGAGGACACTCTGGAAGAAGATGGGGACTAACTTGATGTTTAGTTCTTCCTATCATCCTCATATAGATGGGCAAACAGAGGTGGTAAATAGAAGTCTGGGAGATTTATTAAGAATCTTGGTGATAGAGCACCACAGCAGCTGGGACAATGTGTTGCCACAAGTCGAGTTTGCGTACAATGATTCAGTGAACAGGAGCACAGGAAAAAGTCCATTTGAGATTGTATATGGCAGGCAACCAAGAGGAGTTTCTGAACTGAGGGATTCAGAGAAGATAATGACAAAGAGTGCAAGCGCTGAAGAATTTGTAGAGGCGATGGAAGAACTTCACAACAGGGTGACGGAGCGATTGCTGGAATCAAACCAGGAATATAAGCGCAGAGCAGATCAGCATTGGAAACAACTTTAGTTCGAAGTTGGTGATCTAGTTTTGTCACATCTGAGAAAGGAACGGTTCCCAAGGGAAACATACAACAAGCTAAAAATGAAGAAAATTGGGCCATGCAGAGTCCTAAAGAAATTGGGAGAAAATGCTTATGAAATTGAATTGTCGGATGGGATCGGAATATCTCCGAAATTTAATGTCTCAGACTTATATCCATATAAGGATGAGGAAGCAGGAGATGGAGGTGATGAACATCCAGAAATTTAGTGGTAGAAGCAAATGCCGATTGCAGAAAAGCCACAGATGGAGCGTATACTTGATAAGAGAGTGAGCAAAAAGACCAGGCGGAAGCAATACTTCGAGTATCTGATCAAATGGAGGAACCACCCAGTGGAAGATGCCAGCTGGGAGACTAAAGCAGAGATTCAAAGGCATGGACAGACCGTGCAGGAGCTCATGGACAGGAGCCCATGAAAGTTTCCAAGCCGAGGAGTATGATGCAGGAGCATCGCCCATGACAAGCGAGCCAGCATGAAAGACAATGAACAACTGGACAAGTCCAGCCGAAACTTTTTGAAATTTCATCCAAGATGATGCGCCAATGTATAAATGATGCATTTATGAAAAGCACCTTTTGTATATTGTATCATACCTCGAGCCATACGCTCTTGTCTGAAGTAGATAGGAGGCATTTAATTTAGTTAATGCTGGTAGATAGGATTTAAGTCTAGATTTGATAGTTTAGAGATTCGAGAGGGAAAATGGATATAGACACCCTCGTTGTATCATTGTAACATTATCAAACATTTAGGAGAAGAGGAGAGCATGCAGAGAATTGTATGAAGAAAACCCATGTACATATGTTGAATTAATAGAATGAAGTTCTGATTCAAGTTCATAGTTGGTGTTGTTTCTCTGAGTAGATTTATTATGTGCTCATGAATGTTTGCTTCTTGGTATGCATTTTCTTTGTACATGCTGTGCATGTGATTTCATGTCTCAACTGAAGTCTGAGAGGGAGAGAGAATGAGGTTCAATTGTTTCTTTATCTGAGTCAGGAGATTCCTGCAAGGTGTGCAGTTGAATTCATCCACAAGGAGTGCGTTGATGAAGGCTCAATAGTTTAACTCTTGTTCTCATTCACCCATAAGTGTAGGTGGGTTGTTGAAGCCATGCAAGGAGTGCGCAGGCTGAAGAAGACGTCTCAGTTGTGAATTTGAGCAAAGGGAATCAAAGACTGCTGCTGCAGGAGTTGCACAGAGTCGAAAGGATTCAACACTTGAGAGTTGTTGAACGAACGCCGCGAAGAGCACGTGCAGGTCTCTCTAAAAAAGTCAGAGTGGAAAATCTCAGGAGGTATAGAACCCTCATGATATCGTTGAAGAAGAGCACCGGGAGTTTGTGCAGTGAAAGGTCTCAAGCCAGAGTTGCCAGTGCGTGCACAAAGATCTCTTCTTCCTAAGAGACTGTTGAAGTTGTGGAAAAGCTCAGGAGGAATAGACCTTGAATTCATTGAAGGCTAAGTGCAGGGAAGCTGTCGTTGGAAGTTGGAATAAAGCATCGCAGGTTGGAGAGCGAGAAAACGAGTCTCGTGGAGAGACACTTCTTTATTTCGCAGAATCCTCAAGGGGAGAACGGACGGACTAAATCTTTGGGGGGAGATTTCACGAAGTTTCGAGAGCCGTTGGATCTCCCAGAGGTGCAATGTAGTTACAGCGCAGGCGTGGAAAAGATTCAAAGCTCAGGAGGGGCAGCATTGTTGATCCAAGTCTGTCAGGGCCGTTGGATTGTTCACGAGATCGCCTATCGGGACCTCGTGAAGAAAGGGTCCTAAGTTTGGTAAGGAGAGTCATGAGATTGCGAGAACCGAGATCTCGACTACTCTGAGGATAGCATGGGTCCACAGGAGTCGGCCAGTGGACAGGTGGCACCTCGCATCTCGGAAGCTCAGAAGTGGAAGGGATGAAGGATTGGTGTCAAAGGTCGCGAGGTCGCGAGGGCAGTGAAGTGGCGAGGAGGCTAGGAGTTGTCCATTTCGGAAGAGGACAGGTGGCGGAGATCTAAGGATCTCGCAAAATCGGGAGTTTGCAGGGTGAACACCCCAGTGGTTGGTGTTAAAAGTCATGAAGACGCGAGGCGCGAGAAAGATAATAGCCATTGGATCCAGATCGCGTGAGGGTCATTGGATCTGTATGTGGGATCGTGCATCAGAACCTCGTGAGAAAAGGCTCGAGAACTTGGCCACGGAAGTCGCGAGGGAGCGAGGTTGCGAGTTTCGACACCTCGGACCTCGAAAGTTGACGGGGAAGTTATTTAACCTCGCGAGTAGCAAAGTCGTGAGGGAGTGAGGTAGCGATAGCACAGAAGTCCCGAGAGAAGTGTCGGGTGTGGACGGGTCAAGTCACACGTGCACATCAGATTCTCGGTACCTCGGGTATCGGGGGTTGGAAAACCAAAAGTTTGGTATCGTGAGTAGCGAGGGCGCGAGTAGCGAAATCCCTCCAGAAAAAGTCAGCGAGTTGACTGACCCTCGGGTCTCGGGGCCCGAGAACCCAGTGTTCAACCTTTGAACTCGCGAAGTCACGAGTTCTGATCCTTCGAGAAGATTGTGGAAGAGGATCGTGCGATGAAGAGAATCTGTGGGTAGGAAGATTCCTGATAGGGAGTTAGGAGAACCTTTGAGTTCTTCAGGCCGAGAAGAGAGGAAGGTCCTGTAAGAGCGGACGCGCCAGCGAGGGTGGTGCGTTGGCATCATCACCCATGAAACTACATGCGTTCCATCATCATGCATCCCCTTTGCACATGTTTCCCTCCTGCCAGGAACTTAGGATAAAAACATATAATTCACATGTATTTTGTAATAATATTAAAATATTATTCCCAAGGACTTAAGCCTCTAGGCTTATCCCCTAGGCTCAACACTTAGCCCCTCTTCCCTCCTTCCAGCCTCTAATCCCTTTCCCACTCTGTGGAAGCTTAGTCCCCCAATCACTCATTCATCATGGTCGGTATGCACACGACGATGTTTATATTTTTATTAATTTTCTGCATAGATACATGTACAAAATCAGGCTCTTGGCCTTCAACGCTTAGGCTCTCTGGCCTAACAATCACATAAGCCTACCAGCTTATATAATTTGGCTCGCCAGCCTATACAACATAATTACAATTCATTTCATCAACATGATTTACATCAAGGCTCGGCCTTGGGGATATTACAAGAGGGATCTCTCGAATATATGTCATGATAGGATGTTCAATAATCTTAACACTGTGGGTAACATAAAGTTTTGAGGTTTTTAGGGTTGATGGGTTGGACCGGAAAGTATTCCATTGGGCATGGAGTCAAATGATCAAGCAAGTAATAAGAGTGTTTAGGCAATGGAAATCCATGGAGCAGAGGCGAGATAGAAGTTGATTATAGAGGGAAGGATTTATAAAAAGTATGGTAGCAGAATAAAGAGAAAACATATCAAAATGAAAGGAGAACTTAGCAATGAGTGAATTCCAAGCATAAATCAGTGGAAAAAGATAGTTGGGATAGAGCATCTAGCAAAGGATGAATTTTGAACCTTCAAATCTCTGCAAGAAATAACCTATAACCTGTCCTGTAATAGAGCATCTAACAAATGAATGAATTCCATTGCAAACACATGTTACAAATCAGGAAGAAAAAGTGAATGGAATAGTATGAAAACTGAGCAATAGACAAACCCTGTAACCAACATCACAAGAATCTCGGTTGTAGATCGAAAATGACTCTGCACTCTTATATTAAACATGAAAGAAAAATATTACAATCCCAGGAGTAATACTGCCCCTCTTCTTTACAAATATGCTTCATATATGTATTGAGGTCTAAATCCTCTCTAATCTAAAAGATAACAACAATTACAACCAATTCTTGAAACTTTCTGCCATAGAAAATGGGCCAAACTGCTGAAAATTAGGGATGCATTTATGGATCTGTATATCTTGAATCGAGACAGTTGTGTATAAAATGAAAGAGGATTTTTTGCATCTATTTATTCTGAGAAAAAACCTCTCTCAGTTCCCTGAGACCCCTTTTCATTTTCCCTAAATCTGCATTTAACAAACATTTGTCAAAACAAGAAAATATGAAATCCAAAAATTAGGTCTTGGAGATGGATTCTATTATCCCAATATATGACACCTGTAGGAAAAGTGAGAGAGGCTAATTATCTTTGATGTGTTAGGCACAAAATCCTCCAACCATTTCTCAAAATGATCCTCCAGTCTCTCAGAATCATCATTTGAAAATGATGACTCAACATAGTAAAAAAAATGCCACATCTCAGAAAAGGAACCTCATCTTGCGAGGGAATTTTGATTGACTTCCCAATATATAAATGAAATTATGAAGACACCATTGGAACTCTTAGGATATGTAGATGTCGATCGACTATTCGAATGCGGAAAATGGCCTCTCCAAGTCTGAGAAAAATGGTTTTCTCCCAAGGAATTTTTTTGCATATGACTGGAGTCCCGATTTCAGGCCTTTGGGATTCGAGGAAACAAAGCAATGGTTATTAAAATATCCACGTCGGCCAAATCCCCGATAGAAAAATACAAAAAATATATTTCAGCTTTTACATTGCATTCTTTCAGGCCTTCGTATTTCGGGTATCATGTCCTCAAGAGTTATGACATGCAAGGAATCTCGAATCGCAAAATCACGATGGGATTAATTAAACGATAATCATTTGTTTTAATCTCTTAATTAATCATGATTAGCAATTAATATTTAACATTTCGTGTATTTAAGTGTCAGGAATTCGATAATAATTGATGTGAGAAATCCTGAATCGTGAAATTGCGATGAGATTTATTAACGTTAATCTTTCTTAATATTTATTTGACCTGGCTTATCCTTTAATACTTTAGTGAATTCGGGGATCGGGGCTTTAGTTATTAAAATATCTACGTCAACCAAATCCATAACAAAAAAAAACCCAGACTCGTGAGCTTTTTCTCCATGTGGCTTAATTCTCGGTGTATGTGGTCGTTCCACTTCCAATGCTTCCATTCATTCTCCTTATGACTCAATGCTCAAACATATGGTACTTTTCTTTGATTCTCACGTGAACCCTATCTTTGGATTTTTCATGAGTTGGCTTGTGACTGTTATACTGCTGTGGAATTTGGGGCTGATTTCAGTGTTACTTAACTGAAGATGACAGGTAGAGAACATTCAGTGATGCACGTGACAGACAGATGGTCGTTTTCTCATATCTACACTTTCGGTAGTTAAACACTATAATTTTTTTCTCTCCTAAGTTACCGAAAGCCAAAATTTCAATATTTGTTACAACAACAGGCAGACCTAACTACTGCGCAAACACATAAATAAGAGCGTCAGGATCAAATGGAACCATTGCAGGAGCGGGTAGCAGAAGTCCTAGCACAAGCAAAGGAACCCAAGGCACAGATAGCACAAACCCAGGTAGAGTGTGTGGAATTGATTAGTGATGAAATTGCAGCCTAGATAGTGGACACACTCAAGGAGAAGACTGCGCAGGCACAAACACATGCAATAGAGCTCAAGGAAAAGGTCCAGGTGATCACCAAGGAGATCAAGGAAATACACAAGCATTAGGTATCTTGGGACGAGCCACATGTTAGTGTTGGGAGCCTGTTGGAAGTAGGCGGAAGTGAAAAAGTAAGGCATTTTTGGGAAAGAAAGTGTGCACAAGGAAAGCGATAGCTGGAAGGAAACACAACACACGCACATGAAAGAAAGCGTGCACAAGGAAAGAAACAGATGGAAGGAAGAACAACACATGCACATGGGAGGAGGACCTAATGATGGTAGGGTTAGGGTTTTGAGTAAGATATTGTAAACGAATGAAGAGCCAAAAATGTATAGATACAGATACTTAGGTATCATAAGGGGTTGGTTCAGATTATTGTTGTTGTTGTAGTTATACATGAGTTGATGCGATATGTAATGTTTTGTTGTATGATATAGTTTGTATAAGCTATTGAGCTAGACAGGACGAAGAAGGGTAGATCTTGAGGGTTAGATCGTAGGCTATGGATCCTGGTGCGATCTAGTCCACCTCATATAGATATTACCCAACTGTGAAGAGTTGTAAGCGCACGATGCTGTAGATGCAGAAATACTATAATAAAAGAGCTGAGAGCCAAATCTTTGTGGATGTATCCCAGGAGGGGGTGAACCATGATAACATATACATTATGTGATGAATGCATGCATATCTTTTTTGTCTTCAACAATTATTATTATGTTAAATGAATGAGTTGTTATATTGCATGTTTAAGTACTGTTGCAATATTGAGGGAATAAGCTATTAGATTTACTGCATAGTCGTGAATAGCAATATGTTGCATTTACAAGTTATAAATAATGGTTCAATACATATCTCTCTTATCTCACACTAAATCCTAGGTTGTAAACACTTGAGTCTTACGGCCACCCATCAAAGCTATCTCGGCTGAGACTGCACAACGCATTTCGTGTGTTGTGTTGCCTTATGGTTTACCAGGAGGGCCGATAGTTTTAGAGGCTTTGTTGGAAACCCGAACATACATGAACCATGGGTCAATAAACTCAGACAGAATAGAAGAATAGTAACCAACAATGTAAAAAATGATATTGTTATCCAACCATCTCTCCTTGTGCACAGTATGCCACAAGTTAGAAAATCTTGCTTCCAAACATGGTTTGTTTGTAGCCGACATAAAATGTGTGTTTTTTGGCTTCCTCGAAGCCACTAATGCTATCAATATTAAAAACCATGCGTAGTGAAATTTTATTCCTTGTCTTGTTCCTCTCTGTAGTGCATCAAAATTTGATTTAGCAAGAATGTCACCCAATTCATTTATATACCTTCTACGCACTTCTCTGCTATTACTATCGCACATGTCGACACTTGATCCTTGAGACACTTCCCCAAAAATTTGCAATCCAACACTTGCGTCAAAAACCTGATGCATTGTTAGGAAACAAATATCCAAATAGCATTAAAACATCAGAATAAGTACTCAATGCCTTGACAAAGAGAGAATTTCAAATAATAAGCCTCTTCGAGGGGGAAAACTCCTTATACTCCAAATAAATTCGCAAATACAAGATGATTCCAAATGAAAAAGTCTCCTAGGTATATATATATATATAGGAGACTGGGAGGTACAATTACAACTAATGGACCCAAGCCAACATAAATAAAATAACAATACTAATGTAATATTACCCAACTAAGGGGTAATGTGCCGCTATTTAGGGATTAACATGCCCCTTTGCTTCAGACAAGTGATGTCCACAATTCTTGAGTAATTATGGATTCTTTTGTATAAAATACTTATCTTTCCAAGAAAAATGTTCAACAGGTAGTTTCTTCCACTTAATGAGATACTCTAAAATGGATCTATTCCTCAGTTGGAAAACTCTTGTGTCAGAATATGATTTTTCCTTCCTCGTCAAGTTATGGAAATATAATTTGAACTAGGATATTGTCACCTATAACCTTCTTTAAGCATGAAACATGGAAAATTGGCTGTACTCACGAAGATGAAGGCACCTCCAATGTGTATGCCATAGTACCAATCTTTTTCAACACCTTATAAGGTCCATAGTACTTTGATGATAATTTATTATCCTTCTTAGCTTGCTTGAGGGACATTTGTTTGTATGTTTGTAGTATTAAAAATACCCAATTCCCTACATAAAACTTCTTTCACTACAATGTTGATATGCTTGTTGTTTCATTTTATTTTGTGCCATGGTCAGGTTGTCCTTTAAGAATTGGAGAACTTTTTGTTGATGCTCGATGTGATCCTCCACTGCTTGAACCTTATATTTTTATTTTAGATAATAAGTGATGGATGATGGGTGATATCCATAGAGAGACATAAATGGTGTCATTTTTGTTGCATTATGAAAGGAAGTGTTATACCACCATTCTGCCAAGGGTAACCACTTAAACCATATTTTTTTGTTTGTCAGAGACAAAGAAACAAAGGTATCCTTCCAGAAATTTGTTCATGATCAAAATTTGGACCAGGGGATCAAATTTTGCCCAAATTTCAAAGTGTTCAGAATGTGACAAAAATAGTACCATTGCGTCCGTCTCGTCTTCCTGATTCTGGCGGTATATTTACTTTCTCAAACGGAGTCCGTATGGAGAAGATATCGCGATTTGTTCGCCAAGCCAAACAGGCAAAAATTTGATGCTGACTGTACTTGTTCATACAGTCCGTACAGGACACGTGGCAGGTCCGTACAGGACACGTGGCGGCTCCAGGTGATGACACATGTCAGGTAGATTTGGCTTTTTGGGCGTACGGTTGGACCAATTCGGAGGTGACACGTGTCACCACTGGAAGGGTGACACGTGGCACAGGGTGACGTCAGCATCCTACGTGTTGGATGACGTGGCAACCATACGATAACGTGACTCGAATGACATGGCACCTGCTAACGTGGCGGTTTGTGATTGGCTGACAGTTGGGCGAGTTATATTGCGACACATGGCATCATTTTCGGCGAATGGTAAGGTGCCACGTGGCCCAGTCATGGGCTACCACGTGGCACTCGTTTATTGGCTATTGGTCTATTGTTTGGTTTATTAAAATTTTTGTGGGTCCATGGGGTTCGACTCCCGGACCTCTACCCACCATTGAAAGCTTTAACAAAGGCCAGCCCGCCAACGCGCCACGCTTTGGGTTTTAATAATCATATGGTAAAATATATATTTGAACTTGTTCAAAGGTTCAAATGGCGGGGGGTCGGGTCGGGGCTTAGCCCTGAACCGCGGTCATATCAATTTACATGTAACCATATATATATAAATATATTTCGCGCGGTTCTATTATATGTAACCACCATTGCAAAGGGCGCGAATTTTGTTAAAACGGTTAAAACGGTTGTAAACGATCCGACATTTGTATTTGTTCTATTCGTTTGGGAATAGAGCCCTTTTTATTGCTATCCCCCAGTCGTGTGCCTTTGTACATATGATCGTAACTTAATGCACGAAGAGTTGGAGCGGTTAAACCGTTTGGCCCCTTTTCCCAACACGCGAGGTCATATGGCCCATGTGCCCAAGTGCCGAGGCGGTTAGGGGCTGGAGGTGCCCTAACCGTTCTACGGTTTGCACCGTTGGCGTGGTTGCGCCCGGTGCCAGGTTTTAACGCACATTTTGGAGCGTGTTCTTGGTTCATGCACACAGAGGTGCGTTTTGTAGAACCAGTTTTAGAAAGCTTGAAGGAGGAAAATGGAGGAGGCCTAACTTCTTCATCTTTTGGCCGATTGAGGTGCCGTAAAAGCCCAGATAGGGGTTTTTGGACGTGATGGATCCATTGGTGCTGTTTTCAAGGCCATTTGAAGACTTCTTCTGCAAGTTTTTCACCATTTAAGTTTCAGCAAACTCCAGGTAGCTTGAAGCCCTCTTTGATGGAGGACATGGTTTGGTGAGCCTATGTTTGTTTTCTGTGATTGAATAATCATTTTTGGCTAATTGATATGATTTGAACACATTGGGATAGGTTTCAAAGGCTGTTGAGGACTTTTACAGGTTTTTTTTCCACAAATAAGCTCAGGGAAGCTTATGGCCACATGTAGAAGAGGTCATGCCCGGATGAGCCATGATCCGTTTTCAGAGTTGTATTAGTCATTTTTGGGGTTTTTATGTGTTCTGATCTCAATGGTACAGTCTGTTTTTCCATTGGAGTTGAGAAGCATCTTGTAAAAGAACTTTTGACTAATTAATCCCAGAGAGCCAAGTCCATTGATGGAGGCTCAAGGAGATGTAGCCCGGAGGGGGGTGAACTCCTTTATCATGTTGTGATTGTT
>ML813507.1:70344-117065 GCA_009831015.1 Picea engelmannii | reverse complement strand
AACATTATTTTTAAGGGCATCCCAAAAAAATTCCTTCTTGACCCTGTGATAGGTTTTCAAAAATCCCAAGTGCCCTCCTACCAAAGAGGTGTGCAATTCCAAGAGTACCTTTTGTTTGAGTTGGGAGTTCATACATAAATATAAGCGATCTTTGTACCATAGTGAATCATTTTTCCATGTAAATGTATCTGATGCACTAGAATCCTACTGTAACCTTGAATGAGATTCCACACTTTTTCGTCATTCTTTCATTCATACCTTTCTTCTTTTATCCAATCAGGTTGGATGATGGATATAACATATAGAAAGGCCTCAACATCTTCATCCTTTCTTGAGAGTGCATCTGCCACAACATTTTTCTTCCCTTTTTTGTAGATGATTTTAAAATCATAACCCAACATCTTGGTCACCCATTTTTTGTTGTTCTTCTGAAGATAGTCTTTGTTCCAAGAAGTATTTAAGACTTCCATGATTGTTTTTGACCTTGAAGTGCCTGCCTATTAGGTAAGGGAACCATTTATTCAATGCATGTAGTATCACCATCATTTCCTTCTCATAAATGGGTTTGTGTAAGTCCTTTCCTTTGAGTGGCCTACTTTAAAAATAAAGGGGCCTTCCTTCTTGCATTAGAACAACACCAATGCCATTTCCTGAGGCATCGCATTCCACAATAAAGGTTTTTGTGAATTCTGGTGTGGTCAAGACAAAATATTTACACATTGCCTCTTTAATTTGTTAAAAATATTGACTTGCCTCTGGAGTCCATGAAAATGCATCCTTCTTAGTTAATGTCGTTAAAGGTGCTGCTATTCTTCCATAGTTACGCAAAAACTTGAGATAGTAACATGTCAAACCCCAAAATCCTCTAAGATTCTTCAATGTTGTGGGAATCGGACAATCCATCATGGCCTTATTCTTGTTAGGGTCTACCTTGACACCTTCATGAGATACAATATGACCCAAATACTCTACCTCCTTCACCCCAAAGAAACATTTGGATGGTTTAGAATATAGTTGTTGCTCCTTTAGTAGTTGTAGCACCTTGTCAACATGTCGAACATGATCCTCCCAAGACTTTCTATAGATTAGTATATCATCAAAATATACTAACACAAATTTTCAAAGGAAGGGCTTGAAAATGGAATTCATCAACCCTTGGAATGTGGAAAGACCATTCGTAAGGCCAAAAGGCATGACCAAAAATTCATAATGGCCTTCATGAGTTCAGAATGTTTCTTTTGGGACATCTTCTTCCTTCATTCTAATTTGATGATACCCTGAACGAAGATCCAAATTTGTGAAGTATATTGTTCCATGTAGTTCATATAACAATTCATCAATGATGGGAATGATAAATTTATCTTTAATGGTGATCTTGTTGAGCTCTCTATAATAAGGACACATATTCCATGAGCCCTCTTTCTTGAGTACCATTACCACCGGTTTAGAGTAAGAACTTTGGTTAGGTCTAATAATTCCAACCTCTAACATTTGTTCAACCATACGCTCAATTTCACTCTTTTTTTCATAAGGGTATATGTAAGGCCTGATGTTAGGAGGAACACTCCCAATAATTAGGTGCATAACATGATCATGATCGCGAGTGGGTGGAAGACCTCTAGGAATATCTTCAAATACTTTGGAATTATTATCAATGATCCCTTGGAGATCTAGGGGAATAGATGGATTATATGTTTGAACATCTAGTGAGCATAGTTGTACAATTACACTCTGATGCCCCCTTTTCAATAATTTTTTCATTCCATTAGAGATTATCACCTTACTGGGTTTCCCCGTGATACCCCTTAACTAAATTTCCTTTCCTTCCAATGGAAATTTTATGAAAAGTTCTTGAAAATTAAAATCCATTGTTCCCAATGAATGTAACCATTGGAATCCTAGTACGACATCAACACCACCCATAGGTATATCAATCATTGGACTATTCATTACATATTCCCCCATAGTAAGATTGATCGTATGGCATTTTCCCGAGCAATTGATATTTCCTCCATTTGTAATCATTACTTGAAACTATGGCATTGGATATATAAAGAAATTGAGAGCTTTGGCTAATTTAATTTGAATGAAATTATGAGTACTACCAGAATCAATTAGGACTATTACCCTTTTATTTTTGATACATCCTTCTATCTTCAGGGTTTGAGGAGTGCTAATTCCAGCCAATTCATTACATGATATGGTGGGATTCACCTCTTGAGAAGAAATCTCTTCTACCTTTTCATCTTGAGATGGTTCTTGTTCTTGTTCTTCTTCCTCTTAACAATCTATGTAGAATAATTTCTTCTCACCACACTTATGTCCCTTACTATACTTTCTGTCACAATTAAAGAATATCCCTTATTCTTTTATTTCCTCCAATTATTGAGTTGTCAACCTTGTAGGTTGAGGTGGTTTAGAAGAAGGAACATTATTATCTCGATAGATGTTAGGAGTGGTCCTTCTAGTAGCCATAGACATATTTTTACTTTCAACATTTCTTGCCACACTGAACACATTCTCCAATGATTTGTGTTCCCAAAGGAGAACCTCATGTTGAATGTTATCCTTTAAATTTCCTATGAATACGTCAATAAGGTGCCCATATGGAATATTTGTTACCTTTATATTCAATCTTTGGAAGTTCTCAATGTGATCCGCAATTGAACCTTTTGCTTGAGATTTATCAATTGGTTGAAGAAGGTATTGCTCCTTGCATCCTCATAGTGTGATATCATTTATTCCGTGAAAAGTTTCCAAGTAACAAGTGATTTGTGAGAAAAAATACATAAAAACCACACAAATTGATTGGGTTCTAAATATAAAGACACAATTCTTACCTTTTGTGTGTGTGTCACATCATGTAGATCAAAGAACTGCTCCATCTGGAGTATCCATTGAATTGGATCCTTGCCATCAAAATTCCTCATATCGATCTTAGGAAAGTGGTTGGTCTTCAACCCAAAGTTGGAGTTTATCCAATCTTGACTCATCTTCCTTATGTCCTCATCATGAATTTCATGGGGTACATTGTTACTTTTAGGTGGCCTCTCTATTAGAAAATTTTCCAATCCTTCCATGATCTCTCCTTTTAAACCATCTATCTTAGTATCCATTATCGCTTCTAAATTAGATTTAATTGAATACATCATCCCATGTAGTCCATATTTTGTTACTAACTTATTTTGTAAATCATTTATGTCCTTGCACATTTCTTCACCTTCATCAAGAGTCCAAGTAGGACTTTCTGAAGGATTATTTGGTGTAGAAGTTCTGTTTTTTGGTGGCATGTTGACCAAGTATCACTGCAAGGTAGGAATTCCTAATTGGCTGAGGAAGAGGTCCTCACAGATAAGGGAGTGTCAGGTGCTATAGCTCTCTGATATATGTGCGGGGTCCAATAATAGTAGTTGGCCCAATATCTCAGGGCACTAACTAAGGAGGCTTGACTATGCCCTTATATGTACCATCCAACTACCGAGGTACTCGAGAGTGATCTCCTCGAGTGATGTTCTCAGTGTACTATAGAAAAAATACGACCAAAAGGTTTACTCGGTAAGTCTCAGGATTCTATGTGGTCTCCTGATATACATCGGGTACATGGGAGATCAAATCCATAATAGTGTTTTCTAATACACAATCATTCAAAAGGGGCCTTCCGATATACTCTAGGTACATGGAAGAACCACACTGTCCCCGGGTTGTATCCCTGACCAGTAATGACAAATCCTACGTTTAGAGACGTCAGAACACATCTATATCTAAAAACATCCCTAAGTTTCTCTCAAATTTATGTGATACTCTTTTTATCACACTTTATTCTACTTTTTTAATCACCCCAATTGTATCTTCTAGTCAAAAGATATGCAAATTTCTAAAAACAAAAATGCACCTTTTAAACCCTGATTTGGAGGTTGTTTTGCTGGCCAACCTTTCCTCTGTTGTATCTTTACAATTTAGACCCTTCTGGGTCTGAAATTTATTTTTGTATTTCTCTTATATGTCCTCTCTACAATTCCATAGGTCTGATCAAAATTGAATGTGCCAAGTGGAATTTATGGTGACTTCCCCACACCTTGCTGTTTTTTGTCCTTTCCAAGAGAGCGTACTTGTAAAGTGTGCCAAGCACACAATATGTGATATATTATTCTAAAACATACAAAAAACATACTACATAATATACACTATCCAATGGAGTTGGTCTCACTTAATTTGGATTCTCACTGAAGAAGATATCATTGTTTTACCTGGAACACATGTTTGAGACTAGTTAATAGGACTAGTCAGCTACCCTATCTTACACAAGGTGTATCTCCAAACTTATGATGATCTAGAATATGAAAATTTTAAAATAGATACCTTGATAATTCCTATAAATATCCTCTAAGTTTCATGATCTTAATCATCACAGAAAAAACATTACAACGAAAATTCTATGATGTATGAATTTAGGATGATTCAGGAACCTGATCTTCTATAGGATATATCTCTGAAAGTGTAAATCCAAAGAATATGATATTTTAAACAAAATTACTTTTATTCATCTAATAACTATCCCCCAAGGTGTTCCTTATGAAACATCCCAGAAAAAAATTGTAGCGAAAATTCCAATGTGTCTCAGATGCATCAATGAAACCCCAATACCTTGAGCTCTGATACCAAATGTTAGGAAAAAAATATTGAAATAACATAAAAACATCAGAATAAGTACTCAACCCCTTAAAAAATAGATAATTTCATATAATAATCCTCTTCGAGGGGGAAATCTCCTTATAATACACATAAATTCACAAATATAAGATGATTCCAAATGAAAAAGGTCTCCTTGGTATATATAGGAGACTAGGAGGTACAATTACAACTAATGGAACCAATATGACATAAATAAAATAAAAATACTAATGTAATATGCCCTAATTAAGGGGTAATGTGCCATTATTTAGGGCTTAACACGCACTCATCATTGATACTTGCTACATCAATCCCACACACTCCTCTATATGTATCAAACTTCTCTTTCATCCTCCCCCATAAAACTTTCTCATTCGAATTATCTGTAAAAAGTGGTGATGGGTCCTCCCCTATCATTGAAAACCCTATCTAATGCATTTCCCTCTCTCTTCACATATCTTTGTCGCACTTCAATCCTCCTTCCTATGCACAATTCCTTCCTCTTTCTACATATCTGTGACATTTTTTGGCTTTATCTCCTTACTCGTTTAAACTTATGCATCAATTCAACCTTCAAATTCTTTTATTACTTTGCTATTTTCTATTTCTTTCTATAATACACTATAATACAAGTACTATGGTACACATACTACACACTCAGACTATTGTGTGGAAGCATGACTGTCCCTATACAGTTTCAACCGAATATCGTTAACCATTCCTTCCACAACTTCTCCATTTAGTTTCTCCAACTAAACAACACCTACATATGTCACAAATATGATCACATATGGACCTAAATAATGCATCTGAAACTTCCGAGGGTTCTGCCAAAACTTGTTGTCGTAGAGAAAAAATAAGTCTCTTGACTGGAAATTCTTCTATTTAATGTTCCTTTCATTCCATGCTTTCTCACACACTTTCTGAAATTGTTGATGGAAACCTGCAACAAACCAGTCCTCTTCCAACTCTAATAGCTTTGACAATTTCTTCTCCACTATGACAGAATATGTAAGATTTGTCAGCGTGACAATGCACAGACTCAATACTATGAATTCGATATGCATAACTACTTCTTGGCCATGCACTAATTTGAATGGGGTCTTTCCTGTCAAATTCTTACATGTATTCCTATACACCCATAAAACTATTGGAATCCTCAAGTCCCAATTGTCTTGACTTACATTACACACCTTTTTCAGTGCATGTTCTAGTATCTTATTGAATGCTTCCACAATTCCATTTGCTTGAGGATCATACAATGTGCTCTTCTGATGGTGAATATGAAACTCCTCTATCAAAATTGTAATCACCTTATTCATTAAATGAATTCCTTGATCACTCATAAGAATTCTCGGGCATCCAAATCTTGTCACCATATTTTCAAACAAAAACAACACAACTGTCTCCATGCTACAATCTATGATTGTTTCCTCTTCATCCCATCCAGTCAAGTAATCTGTCACAATAATGATGTATCTGGATATTGACCTCTTTGCTGGTGGATTAATAGATCCAACAAAATCAACGACCCATTTATCAAAATCCTGTAATGTCACTTGTGGTACTAACGACATCTCATCTCTCCTGGAAGGATTCCCAATTATTTGGAAAACATCACAAGTCTTACAAAATTTCTTAGCATCCTTATGAAGGGTAGGCCACCATAATCCTACGTGAAAATTCTTCTAAGTTGTTTCTTTTCCCGCGTAGTGACCCCCTGCAACCCCTTCATGTTCCTCTAATAAGATCACGTGTCTTTCATGTTCTAATACACATCATCACAAAATACCATCTGTGCCTAACTTGTACAAATTTCCTTCTATAAGTTGATAGTATGCGACCTTCACTACTAACTACTTATTCTGTGCAATTGTAAACTCAGGTGGGGTTACTCCTGTACTCAACAACTGAAATATGTATGCAAAATAGTCATCAACCATTTGTACTATAAATAAGTGGACAACTAGTAAGTTTTCATCCAAATTTCCCATGTCTTCTCCTGATAGTATGTGCGATAAGTGATTAGGTCCTGAATTAAATTTCCTTTGTTTCAAAATTACCTCAAATTCATATTACTAAAACAATAATAGCCATTTGCATATTCTCCCCCCCAACACTGGCTTATTGAGAAAATATCTTAGTGCATAATGGTTTGTGTACATCTTAGAGTGTGAACCCAACAAGTAATGTCTAAGTTTTTGCAATGCATACACCATTGAGAATCCTTCACCTCCCGTAGTAGTATAGTTATTTTCTATAGTTGACAACTTCCTTATTGAAAATGAAATGTGATGATCTATATCTCCTTCTCCATGAAAAGATAAAACTGTGCCTAAATCTATAGATGATCCATCCACGTGAACATGAAACTCCTTCTTCCAATATGGAAATGTCAAAATCGGTGCGATAATCAATTTATTCTTCAAAGTATCTAAATATTTATGACATTCCTCATTCCATTGAAACTTGTTCTCCTTCTTTATCGATTTTTCTATCGGGGATATAATCTGTGCATATCCTCTAATGAACTTCTTGTATTTCCATGTATTACCCAACATTGTTCATAATTGTCGCATTGAAGTAGGCAGTGGTAAGTCAACAATCACAACAATATTCGCAATATCTAGCAACAATCCTTCCTTACACACTACATGGCCCAGTAAGATATCAAACAATGCACATAAAATGCACTTCTTTAAATTCAAATATATTTGAAACCATCTACACCTATCCAACATCAAGCGCAAATTCTTAATATGGTCTTTCAACAAGATAAACATTGTCCAATCATCTAAGTATACTTTTAATAAATTATGGATGAATTCTTTAAATGATGCTACAACCACTCTAGAGAATACTGCTAGTGAATTCTTCAATCCAAAATGCATCATCGTGTACTAGTAACATCCCCATTCTGTTGCAAATTTAGTCTTATATCTATCTTCCTGTGAAATCTTAATATGATGATACCCTAAAAATCCATCAGTGAATGAATAAGCTTCCTGTCCTCCTACCTTTTCCAACATTTTTATCTGTAAACGATGTAGGAAATGGATCATGTAAGCAAGCATCATTTAATTTCCTAATATATACACAAATTTTGATTCCTCCTGTCTTCTTATCTTGAACCACCATTGGACTGATCCACTCCGATTCTATGATAGGTTCAATAATTCTAGCTTTCAACATCCCATCTATCTCCACTTTCACCTCCTACTGATACATCGGGTTCAATTTGTATGGCCTCTGCTTCACTGGATTGGCATATAGATTCAAGGGGATATTCATCTCTCCTAACTCCCCAACAATACCTTTCATCTATGAAACATTAGTTGAAAAAAGGTCCTGATATTCACACAGTAATTCAACTATCTTCTCAACAATTTCATCATTCCAATAGTCTCCTATGTTCACAAATTTGGGCTTATCTCTTGTACCAATATTTACTTTGCGTGTTCTCAATGGATTCACATATACTATTGATTCAAGTTATGGTCCTTCTACTACGTTCTCTCCTTCAACTTATGGTATTTGTACATTTCTTGGATCTTCATCCTCCTCATGGTCTTCTTCAACAACATTATAATAGTGTAAAACTTCTTCAACTGTCGCAGGAGATCTATGCGCGCTACATACATGTACTAATTATATCGAGTCTTCTGATGAAAACATATTTTTATTGATAATCTTAAAAGCTAAGTCAATCAAAGGAACATCATCTTCAAAACTAAAAGTTACCTTAAAGTTACGATTCAATTCTTCCCATTCTGCAGTTTCTCTTCCCACTTCCAGTTCCAAGTACCAATTCTTCAGGATTGTGTCCAAGGTATGTACAAACAAGTGTGTCCATTCTTGCTTAGGTACTTTATTCCATGTCAGAATACAATGTTTAACATGCTCCATCAAACAACTCAATCATGTATACTTCTACATAGTATCTTCATTATTTGTCTCGAACTTGACCTGTAATAACCTTTTGCACTGCTTCTAGTCTCTTATTCCATTCTTATGCAACACCCACCATATTTCCAGGATCTCTTTCAGTGTGACATATAATGCTAATAGTATCTGCTGATTTAATATTTTCAATTAAAATTGTCTTATAAAAAAAGATACATCAGTTAGTTCATCGTACCTTGGAGGATCACATACCACAGTTCCAATCCATCACAATGCGTGGCTAATCCAAGCACATTTCCTTGTAGACACTTCAAGCAATCTCCGCTGCTAATTTTCCAAAGATTCTTTTGAGTCTAACATGAATGAACTAATATTATCCAACTAAGTACACTATCGACTATAGGATTCACATAATTTTCCATCCGCGTGGTAATGTTGTACAAGTTTTCAAGCTCTTTTCCCTTTACTGGTTCCACATATATTATTCCTTCAGTAAGATCCAATGACCTAGTAACCTTCAAGTATTCTAATTCAAATATCATTTGTCTCTTCTTCAGATCAATGATAGTCTAGTTTTCAAAGGCCCAATCAAGTCCAAGTAGTCTTGGGTAAGGGTTGTCATGCAAACCCCTTATCCCTCCTGAGGGATGTGCAACCTCCCGGTCAGGATCTTCTGGTTCTGGAGACAAAATGGCTCTTCTGGTTCCGAATTGGAACCCTTTGAATGAACACACAAGTCCCTTACAAATGCTCAGTTGTCTTTTTTGGGCACCAAGCGTGAGCTCCCACAGTCACATGACCGAGAGCCGTGACCTTGCACTAAGCCTAAAAGGGAACTTATCGGGGATCGGGAATTCGCGAGTCAAGAGTCCAGTCCCTTGTTCTTCGAACCTCTGGTAGCTAAAATGATGAAATGTCCTGGCGCTTGTTCCTTCAGGATTTCACATTTTGTGAAATCAGGACGCAATGGGTATCCTTTCTCCTTAGAATCCTCGGTCGTTGAAAAGCCGAAATGCCCTGACGCCTATTCCTTCAAGATTTCAAATTTCGTGAAATCAGGATACAAGAGGGTGTGTCTGCTCCTTAGAACCCCCAGTTGCCGAAGTGCCGAAACACTGAAATGCTCCGGTGTTCAATCAACGACTCGCAAAAATCCTTGGGATCGACGGTTCCAATCGAATCGCGATTTTGCAATTTCGCGATTTTGGATTCTGAAAGACAACGTTCTCTGTCTTTCCAACTCATGGTACCCAAAGTTGTGAAATGGACCAACGGTCCAGATCGTCCTGTGATCTACAGTCACTATTCCTCCTGAGCTTTGGATGATAAGAAACCCTCGCCGCTAACCTACTCATAGCTCCGGCTGATCGAACGCCCTACAGGGTTTCGGTGTTCCTCCTCAAAGACTCTCCACCTCCCGTTCAAATATTTGAAATCCTCTTTCCTGGATCTACGCAGCGTTAAAGTCTGCGCTCCTTCTCCAAATCGTATTATCCGCGGGAATTTCCACCGCGATCCAACGCTCGACGACGTTCTTCTTCCTGAGAGTTTACTTTCTTCAGACTTAGAATATTTTCTAAGTCTCCGAAGACTTGATCTTCACTTCTTCCAGGGGATGAGTTACTGGACCTCGACAACACTTCCCGAAGTGTTATCCCTCCTGAGTTTTTTCTGGTTCAGACTTCGATTCCCGTGCACTCCTTACGTCTGAGGGATTTCGGTAACTCAGATCCACGACGTTTCTCTCTGGTTCGATGCACACCTTGCAGAGCTTCCTATGAAGAGAAACAATTGAAAATGAACAAACTTATAGTTCCATTCACTTGTTTATGAAAACAAAAATAACAGGAAAAATGCACACAGTCCACACACCATACATTTGGATCAATTTTCCATTCTTTTCTATTCACAAGTTCCCACTGGCTACATAATACATCCGAAATTACAATGATTCAAAAATTGAGATCTCTTGCTCACTCACAGTTCTCTTACAACTAATTTCTCTGTATTACAGCTCTCTCTCTTGCAGCCTTCCAAAATTTGAGTGTACAAACTCTTACATAACTCAAAAATGTTTCTAGGGTTTCCCCTAGCTACTTGCCTACTCTAACTTCATCCTACACTATCTAAGATCAGTCACAATCCAGAGCTGAAGTGGAAACTCTTGCTCTATTTACAATTTCAAAAACTTGCATCAAAGGGTAATTTTCGGCATTGGTTCCAACGTGCCTCCAAAGGTGAATTTTGGCGCTGAGTGGAGGCGAATCCCGAAATTGGTTGAAATGACACGTTGAAGTTATGGGAGAACTCTCACGTGTTGGGTGGTCCTGCCCCTGTGCGCTTGCCAACGATGCTCCTGCATCATACTCCCCTTGACAAAAATTCATGGACTCCTGTCCATGAGCTCTTCTACTGACTTTCCCTACTTTTGGATAGCAGCTTCATTTTCCCAAATGGAATATTCTATTGGGAATCCATCCCATTTGACCAGATACTCAAAATAAGTCTTCCTCCTGGTATTCTTTCCAATCCTCTAATCCAAAATCTTCTCCATCTGTAGCTTCTCTGCCACATGCATCTGCTTTTCCCACTGAATATTTCCTTGATCTTCTGATCCTTCTGTGTCGTCTTTCCTGTAAGAATACAGGTCTGAGACATTGAATATCGAAGAAATGCCCACACCATATGGCAGCTCGATCTCATAGGCGTTTTCATCAAATTTCCTCAAGATCTTACAGGGTCCTATCTTCTTCATCTTCAATTTGTTATATGTTCCCCTAGGGAACCTTTCCTTCCTGATATGTGCTAAAACTTGATCTCCCACTTCAAATTGAAGTTCCATGCGATGTTGATCAACTCTGTGCTTGTATTTCTGGTTAGAACTCTGTAATTTTTCTTTGATCTGATGATGGAGTTTCTGCATTTCAACAACAAAATCCTTTGCTCCAGCGCTTCTGATCTCTCCCTGTTCCAAGTCTCTCAACTCAGACACTCACCTGGGTTTCATTCCATAGAGTATTTGGAATGGGCTCCTTCCAGTGCTTCTATTTAGTGAGTCATTGTATGCAAATTCTTCTCATGGAAGAATCTGATCCCACTGGTTATGGTGTTCAGTAACCAGACTTCTCAATAAGTTTCCCAAAATTCTATTTACCACCTCAGTCTGCCCATCTGTCTGAGGGTGATAGGATGAGATAAAGGAAAAATATGTTCCCATCTTCTTCCACAAATTCCTCCAAAAGTGACCAATAAATTTTGTGTCTCTGTCTGAGACAATGCTTCTGGGTAGACCGTGAAGTCTCACAACTTCTCTGAAAAACAGGTTTGCAACATGTGTTGCATCACTGGTCTTCTGGCATGGAATGAAATGTGCCATATTTTAAAACCTATCCACCACCACAAATATGGAATCAAAACCCCTTTGTGTTCTTGGCAATCCCAACACGAAATCCATGCTTATTGCATCCCAAGGCCTCTCTGGTATTAGCAATGGTTGATACAATCTAGTGTTCTGTCTTTTCCCCTTTGCATGTTGGCAGATCCTACATCTGTTCACAAACTTTATCACCTCTGTTCTCATATCTGGCCAATAGTATGAACTACTCAATTGTGCAAACGTTTTATCATGGACGAAATGTCCAGTCAATCCTCCACTATGATTCTCCTTCAGAAGATTGTCCCTCATTGAGCATCTTGGTATGCACAATTGATTTCCTCTAAACAACAATCCTTCCTGGACCATATACTCTATCCAATGACTACTATCTCTCAATAAATGGATTGTACATGCTTCGTAGGCCTCCTTGAAATATGTATCATCACAATACATATCCTTAAGGTGTTCAAACCCCAAGGTCTCCACCTGGAATTCCTGCAGAATTAAACATCTCCTGATCAATGCATCAACAACCTTGTTAGCATTCCCAACAATATTTTTTATGACAAAAGTAAAATTTTGCATAAATTCAACCCATTTTGCATGCCTTTGATTCAGTTTTTCTTATCGAGTTATGAATTGTAAAGATTGGTTACCATTGTACAAGACAAAATCTTGCGGGACAAGATAATGCCTCCATTTATTCAATGCTTGAATTATGGCATAGAACTCCTTGTCATATGTGGATTATTTTCTCTTAGTCTCATTCAACTTCTCACTGAAATAGGCAACAGGTCTGTTATCTTGACTCAAAACTACTCCTATTGCAACTCCACTTGCATCACATCTTACCTAAAATTTCTTCTCAAAATTCGGCAAGATCAGAATTGGTCATTCTGTTATCTTCTCCTTCAGTATATTGAAGCTTCTTTCAGCCTCCTCTATCCACTTAAAATACTTGTGTCGCTTCTTCACTGTATCCATCATTGGTGCACAAATTCCACTGAAGTCTCTAATGAACTTTCTGTAGAAACTTGCTAAACCATGAAAGGTCCTTACCTCGAACATGCTCCTTGGTGACGGTCATTCCTTGATTTCTTTCACCTTTTCTAGATCCATCTTCAATTCATTTGAAGATATCACAAAACCCAAGTAAATGAGCTCCGTCTTCATAAAAGAGGACTTCTTCAGATTGATCAACAACTTCTTCTGTTGTAGCCTCCTCATTACTAGCGTTAGGTGCCTCAAATTCTCCTCTTTAGTCTTGCTAAAAATCAGTATATCGTCCAGATATACAACCACGAACTTACTAGTGAAATCCTTTAGAATTTCATTCATCATCCTCATAAAAGTGCTCAGGGCATTCGTTAAGCCAAATGGCATAACCAACCACTCATACAAACCTTCATTCATCTTAAAGGTTGTTTTCCATTCATCACCTTCTCTCATCCTGATCTGCTGATATCCACTTTTCAGATCTATCTTAGAAAATAAATTTTCTCCACTTAAGCAATCCATTAAGTCATCCATTCTTGGTAAAGGAAATCTGTACCTGATGGTGATCTGGTTGATGGCTCTCGAGTCTATGCACATTATCCATCCTCCATCTTTATTTGGGCTTAACACAATTGGTACTACGCATGGGCTCAAACTTTCTCTGACCAAACCCTTATCCAACAACTCTTGGACTTGGTTCCTCACCTCCTCATTCTCTCAAGGTGTTAATCTATATGCTTCTTTTTTTGGCAGGCTTGCTCCTGGTATCAAGTCGATATGATGATTGATACTCTTGATGGGCGATAATGAGTTTGGTAGCTCATCCACCACTATATCAACAAAATTATCCAGCAGCTCCTAAACTTCTTCAGGTAATTCATCCATTGATGTACTTGTAAGGATGACTCTAGGCTTCCTTACCACAACGAACTGCATCTTCTGTTCTTCCTTGACTTCTTTCAGGAGTTCCTTCCCACTCATGAGAAGTATGCTTGTACTGGCTTCCTCTTTTTCTCTCTTCTCCTCCATTGGCAACAACACATGCGTCCTACCATTCTTCTCCAATGTATATGTATTCTTCCCTCCATCGTGAATGACATTTTTGTCATACTGCCATGGTCTTCCCAACAAAATATGGCATACATCCATGGGAATTACATCACATGGGATTTCATATTTATATCCTCCTATTTTAATTTCAACCAGGCATTGTTTAGTGATCATTACCTGGTGTCCTTTTTGCATCCATGAGACTTTGTATGGCCTTGGATGTGCAGTTTTCTTCAGATCCAATTTCTCCACCATATTTGTGGATACTAGGTTGTCAGTACTCCCACTGTCAATGATCACCTTGCATACTCTATCCTTAGTCTTGCAAGCTATCCTAAAGAGATTGTTTCTCTACACTGACCCTTCAATTTATGCCTCTGGTTTCAATAGAAATTTTCTCAACATCAGGGATCTTCCATCCTCTGCTCCTTCCACTTCAACATCTCTTCGTTGTGCTTCTGAAATGTGAGCTTCTCCTCCTTCCTTCTTCTTATCGGGACATTCCCAAGACATGTGCCCTATCTTTCCACAGTTATAGCACCTTACTCCTCCTCTGCCTCTTCCTTTAGAAGAGTTTCTTCCACCATTATGTCTTCCTCACGAACTTCCTCGTTGTTCCGAGTGATTGTGTGGTTTCTCAGCCTCATCCTTACACTGATGTGCTCTGTCATGGTTAAATTCCTTGCTTTTGCTTGGGACCGATCGTTTACCTCTTCCTCACTGGTTATGTTTTCTTGCCAGCTTCTCCTCTGCCTTCAGCGCAAACTGATAAGCATCTTCCACAGTCCTCACTGACATCATGCTAAGCTCGTCCTAGACTTCATATCTCAAGCCATTTATATACCTGGCGAATTTTTATTCGTCTCTCTCCCTTTGTCCAGTTCTGATGTTCAACCGGTAGAATTCCTCGGTGTACTCCTTGTCTGTCATCTCTTTTTGTCTCAGGTTCTGTAGCTTTCTAAACAGATTGATCTGGTAGTATTTGGGTATGAACTTAGCCTTCAGTTTGGCTACCATCCTGTCCCAACTCTTTATTCTCTGTTTTCCTTTACTTCTCCTCTCAACCTGCAGTTCGTCCCACCACAGTGTTGCATGCCCTTTTAGTCTGGTGACTGCTTGCTTCACCTTCTTCTCCTCATTGACATCTTCATATTCGAAGTGCTTGTCCATGGACCTTATCTAGTCCAACGGTTCTTCAACATCTATATTTCCCTCATACATGGGGACCTCTATCTTAGCTCTGCCTCCCAGTCTGGAAATTGCTCTTAACAAATGTTCTTTTGCAACATCCTCTCCTGCATCTTCTTCAACCACAAACTCTTCACTTTCTGCATCACTGACATCCCCAACATTAGGTGCTCTTCTATGTGATGCTTCCATTGTTTCCATTCGGACGCGAAGCTCTCGCATCTCCCTCTCTACAAAATGGTTGGATAAAGGAGGATCTTGTCTTCTTGGAGGCATTATGTTGACTACCTGTTACACATAGAGTACAGCTCCGAGTTCTCTGTCTCCTTCTTTTCCTCCTTCACCTGAAGTCTACAGACAAAAAACGTATGCTCTGATACCACCTGATGCAGACCCCCTATCACTCCTAAGGGCTGCGTGACCTCCCGGTCAGGATCTTCTAGTTCTGGTGCCGAAATAGCTCTTCTGGTTCCGAACTGGAACCCTTCAAATGAACACACATGTCCCTTACAAATGCTCAGTTGGATTTTTCGGGCGCCAAGCGTGAGCTCCCACAGTCACACGACCAAGAGCCATGACCTTGCGTTAAGCCGAAAATGGCACTTATCAGGGATCGGGACTTCGTGAGTCAAGCGTCCCGTCCCTTGTTCTTTGAACCTATGGTAGCTGAAATGCCGAAATGTCCTGGCGCTTGTTCCTTTGGGATTTTTAGTTTCACGAAATCAGGATGCAATGGGTATCCTTGCTCCTTAGAATCCCCGGTCACCAAAAATCCAAAATGCCCCAGCGCCTATTCCTTCGGGATTTTGCATTTTGCAAAATAAGGATACAAGAGGGTGTCTCTTCTCCTTGGAACCCCCGGTTTCCAAAGTGTCGAAACACCGAAATGCCCCAACGTTCAATCAACGACTCGCGATGATCCCTGGGATCGACGGTTCCGGTCAAATCGCAATTTCACAGTTCGGGATTATGAAAGACAACGTTCTTTGTCTTTCCAACTCGCGGTACTTGAAGTCACGAAATGGACCAATGGTCAAGATCGTCCTGTGATCGACGGTCGCTATTCCTCCTGAGCTTTGGACGACAAGAAACCCTCGCCGCTAACCTCCTCGCAGCTCCACCTGATCCAATGCCCTGCAGGGTTTCAGTGTTCCTCCTCGAAGACTCTCCACCATCCGTTTAGATCTTCGAACTCCCCTTTCCTGGATCTATGTAGCGTTAAAGTCTGTGATCCTTCTCTAAATCGGACGATCCGCGGGAATTTCCACCGCGATCCAACGCTCGACAACGTTCTTCTTCCTAAGCTTTTACTTGCTTCAGACTTAGAAGATTTTCTAAGTCTCCGAAGACTTGATCTTCGCTTCTTCCAGGGGATGAGTTCCTGGACCTCGACAACACTTCCCGAAGTGTTATCCCTCCTGATTTTTGTCTGGTTCAGACTCTGATTCCCGCGCACTCCTTGCGTATGAGGGATTTCAGTAACTCAGATCCACAACATTTCTCTCTGGCTCGATGCACACCTTGCAGAGCTTCCTATGAAGAGAAACAATTGAAACTGAACAAACTTACAGTTCCATTCACTTGTTTATGAAAACAGAAATAACAGGAAAAATGCACACAGTCCACACACCATACAATTGGATCAATTTTCCATTCTGTTCTATTCACAAGTGCCCACTGGCTACATAATACATTCGAAATTACAGTGATTCAAAAATTGAGATCTCCTGATCACTCGCAGTTCTCTTATAGTTATTTTCTCTGTATTACAGCTCTCTCTCTTGCAGCCTTCCAAAAACTGAGTGTACAAACTCTTACATAACTCAAAAATGTTTCTAGGGTTTCCCCTGGCTACTTGCCTACTCTAACTTCATCCTACGCTATCTAAGGTTAGTCGCATTCTAGGGCCGAAGTGGAAATTCCTGCTCTGTTTACAATTTCAAAAACTTGCCTCAAAGGGTAATTTTCGTCACCGGTTCCAGTGCCTCCAAAGGTGAATTTTGGCGCTAAGTGGAGGCGGATCCCAAAATCGGTTGAACTGCCACGTTGAAGTTCCAGGAGAAATCTCATGTGTTGGGTGGTCTCACCCCTGTGCGCTTTCCAATGATGCTCCTACATTAGGTTGCAACCATCTATTATCTCGATCACCTAAAAATTGGCCAAGTTGTGCACTCCATCAATACTAACACTTACCCTTGTCAACCTTCCAATTGGAACAATATTATGTTGATTTGCGAACCTCAATTGAATGCGCAACCAAATCAACTTCAACTTACCCATAATTTCCTAGGTTTACTTTGAGATGAAAATCACATCGGAGCCTAGATCCAAAACAATATTTTCCATTTCGTAGTTTCCTATTTTCACATTGAGTCAAAACTCCCTATTCATTCTCTTCTTTCGTTGCACTTGGTTAACTTCTCCTTGTGAGATAGGTATCTCTTTCTCTTGGGAACAATGGTCAATCATTCTGTGCAACATACTCAAAGAAAACTCATCCTTCATTATGATGTAGGAGCATCGCCAACAAAGCGCGAGGTGGAGGACAACTGGGCATACTAGCGTATATTTTGAAGAAATTTTGAATTCCAAAGTTGGCATATTAATGTAATATCTGGAAAATATTTTGATTCATGAACATATTTAATGTTTAGAGGCTGAGCCATCATATGTGATCGATGGAGAAATGTATTTTTCTTTAATAATTGTGGATTGCAGTACAAATTTGGAGCTTTTTCCCTTATCTGTCTGACTCAAGTATTTATTGTAATAAATTTAAGTAGTTGAATGCTTTTAATTCGATGGGATAGCCTAGAGTAGTTGGAGGGAAAGACTCGAAGAGCCCCTCTTGTATAAATATTTGTATTGTTTCTCAAAAGAGGTTGTTGGTTCTCTAGTTGTTGATGAGCTGCTCAATCTATTGTATATGTTGTAGAGTGCTGAAGAACAATGTATGAACCCATGTATATGACTGTTGAATGAATATAGTAGAGGCGTATTGACCCAAATGTGTGGTGTTGTTGTGTCTACTAGATGAATGAATGGTATAATTTCTTCATATTCAAAATTCTGTGTTACTTATTGTTCTTGTGGTTTATGAACACATTTACATGGTTGAATGTATGAGTCTCTTTGAAGATTGAATAAGTTTCAATTGTTTCTCTTCTATGAGCAAGTGCAAGGTGTGCATAGTGCCCGCAAGGTGTGCGTGACTGACTCTGTTTTGACTCAAAGCTCAGAAGAGGTAGCGTGAAATTTATGTATGAAAAGAGTGTGTAAGAATTCGCAAGGAATGCGTGATCGAGTTTGTTTTGACTCAGAGGTTCAACTGGGATAGTTGAAGTTGGTGTGTAGTAGGAATTACGCTCATAATTCATATTGTTCAGGAGGAACAATCGAGTGTGAAAGAATTGTTGAAAGGAGTGTAAGGTCATCCTTCAGTGGTCAAGATTGAAGGAAGTTTGTCCGCAAGGAGTGCGTGACAGAGTCTTAGACTCATAGACTCAGGAGGAGTAACGTGAATTTAGTCACATAGAAGTGGTTGGAGAATAGTCTAAAAGTGTGCACAATCATCCATAAAGAAATTGAGTTGTGGAGGAGAACCTGTTGCAAGGCATAAACAAGCTAAAAATTTGACTAAGTGTCAAAGAAAGCATTCAGAGAAACAAATAAAGTCGAGGAAAGACAAGATCATGAGGGAGAGTGACGAGAAATATTCAAAGGGAAGAATCCTTTAAGGTTTCCCAAAATCCATGAACCATATCCGTTCCAGAGGGAAGCAAGATTGTTCTAGACCATCAGATCTAGGAGAATTATGTGGAGGTTGTCCGTAAAACATTTTTACACTTAGTGGTTTGGGAAGTTTGGAGTTGTTGTAAGATCAGAGTCGCGAAGTTGCAAAATAATATCAACCGTCGGCTGTGAAGAGAAAACATGGCAGCGGATTAGGAAATTTGGGAGTCATAAGTCTGGAGGTTTGTGTGTGAGGTGAATAGGAGTTTTGTGAAGTCGGGAAGCCTGAAACATATTTGGTCGTCAAAATCCAAGGAGACATGCGGTAGAGATCCAGAAATTTGGAGGAGGTGACTTTGGAAAGAACTAAAGCCAGAGATCATGATATCCCCGAAGCCCAAAATCACAAAGGGGCTCATCCACGGTCATAGCCCGTGGTCATTTATGAGGAAGAGTCTAGCACGGGGTTAGCACTCATGAATTTTGGTGTTTCCAAGAGTGTCGGAGAGAGGAGTCATGGGTAGTTCGACTCTGTGGGTAACACTAAAGGGACCTATGTGTTGAGCATTTAGGGCCTATTGAAGGGCCAAAGAGCCACTTTGGATTAGGAGTTTGAATATCCAATACGAGGAGGTTGCAAATCCCTAGGAGGGAAGGGGGGGTTGCGTCAAATTATCTCTAAACAAAATTTTAGAAAACTATTCAAAGTTCTTGACTCATCGAATTACCTTTTTGAATGGTTGTAGACTGATGACATATCATACACTGATGGCCTGTCATACAAAGGTGGCATGGTTGAAGTCAATGCTATCCATTTTGATCATATCACTTCCTTCCTTGCTTATGTATATGTATCTTTCTCCTTCCTAGGGTCAAACAATGGTTGAGGCTCTGTTTCTTTCCTGACCCACTGGTGGATCCTATTTCCTTGATCCATTGCATCAACTTCAGTTAAGGTTCCTCTGCACGTAACCATTTCTATCTTGGGTTGTTCATCACACACCTCTTATGCTATCATATGTACATTCAAGTTCCTCTGTTCTTTCCAATTTACGATCATCTGTGGGAAAACCTTTGTTTCATGGTATAATTGCTTACAATATGTACATGTTGTGCAAGGATTCAGGTAGTCTCTCACCAAATGTCCAGGATTATTACAATTATAACATATAATTGGTCCTCTTCCTCTACTGAATCCTCCTCTTCCACCACCTATGAACCCTTATCTTCCTCCTTGATTATAACCTCTTGGAGTATTATATTGTGGAGATCCTCCTTCATATTCTTCTCCCTAGACTTTGTATGCATCTGCAGTGCACTCTCTCATCAGATAAAATGTGAGACATTCCTTTTCTTCATGTCCTACTAAATTACAAAGGTTACAAAACAAGTTTCTCGAAGCACTTTGATACTTTTTCATCAACGGGAAAGTAGTAGGGTGGTGACCCATTGTATTTCAAATCTCACACCATACCCCTAGTGGATTCAAAGATCCTTTATTCAAATAGTGCTGAAAAACTGGACATTTATTCTTATGATGACCTTTTGTTCTACATGTGACACACCAAACTTCCTTGCATTTCTCTTTTCCTTTCACAAGTTCCTGCAACTGAATAGTTAGTGATACTAACTGTGAATGAACTTGAGCCATCCCTATGCCATTTTCTCCTACCAGAGATGCTTTTAATTTCATTTAAATTTCTAAGGCTTCTAACTGCGACACAATCTTCTGATGCATCAAAGGGAAGCGTATATGCAACAACAATCCTGCAATAAACCACTCCCTATGCTATTCAACTAGAATTTGGAATGTCAACCGATCCTTTAGTATATTTAATATTTAATCATAGTCCCACACTGATTCACTCACCATCTACTTGATCTCCTTCAAATCTATAATGCACTGCGACTCAGACTTAGGTTTCTAGAACTCTTTCAATAGAGATTGTCTCACATATTCCAATGTTCTAGCCTTTCCATCAAATGTCGTAGTCTGATTTTTCATGTACCATAATAATGCATGATCTTTGAATGTCATTTCCAACTGCGCAATCTTCACATCATCATCTTGGACATTCTTCATAGTCCATATTGTATCACAAATGAAAAAATGCCACTCTAGATCCTCTGTCCCCACTCCATGGAAGACATGCATTCTTAAGGTAGGATCTACCCTTGCCATTATGTTTTATGTGATATTCTTTCCTGATAACACTAACTGATTCTGAATCAACATACTATTTACACTACTCTTACTACTTTTACTACTATATTTACTTCCTTCACTAACTATAATTGACAAATCTTTTGACCTTACCTCAGGTCTTGGCGATGTGCATGGGCTTGTGGGTTCGATGCAGAGTCTGATCTGAGTGGGATCTTATTCTAAGGGACTAAAATGACATATATTTTCTTTGATGCGTAGAATTACTTTGATATGGAGTATTACACCAATGTATCTTTCCTTGATATCACTATGCTTCCCCTCTCTCTCAACCACAATCCTCTTCTTATTTGGTCTAAATTTCTTACCACTGTGAAATACTCTAGTCTTTTCTTTTGTCACACATTTTTCTTCTCTTGGCATCCTTAACCCATCCATTCCTCATTCCTTCTCTTCATCCCTGTTTACACTTAGACTATCCCTGGGTTAGCCCCCAATCCTCCTATGTGCGTGAAGATGCTTAGCTACTAGGGAAATCATATTCCATATTCATAACTCCCTTATCACACAACAACATATTACTCCAAGTAGATAGTGACTTTAGGTATCTTTCACATGGTCCCTTAAAGAATTCCCTTTCAACAACACTATAAAACTGAGTACAATCTATTGCAAATTCAGTAACATAACCTCCCAACACACTATCCAACTAGTAATCAACTGTGCATGATACCCGATTGCTTATAGTATTGACTTGCATAATTAACTCAGGAGTCCAATTTCTTGGAACAATAGTGTGAAATATTCCATTATATTCAACTAATATCTAGATCCACTCTGCTAAAATACTCGACAACAAAACCATTTGTTGGCACACAGTGGGAAGACTCGAGTTTAAACATTAATTCACCAACAAAACCCTAAATATACTGACCCTTTCGGCATCACCTGCAAGTAGGTGAAGTCTCACCTGAGGTACCTAGGGGGACTGTAGGAACCAATATTCCGCAGTCTCGAAGGGAATGGATACCATTCTAACATTCATTCTAACTTAACATTCATTTAACATGAAATATACCCTGTGCATGAAATCATAACAATGAATAACACATGACATATTCATATTACTTAATCATTCAACATGTGCATGAAACCATCAAATAAATATTCATATTAACCCATAAGCATATATTACATGTGCACAATAAATAGAGTAAAACAACACATCATGAAAACAAACACATTAGAACACATGAATTTAACGTGGTTCACCCCAACTGGGCTACGTCCACAATGAATGACTTCTTATATTATTCATTGATATTCAGTCCTTACAATAGGTGCGCAATGCGCTCACATAAGACACATCATTTCTACCCAAAATTTCCCTATCCATTCATGCATACAATGCACACTTAGCTCATTCCATATCACTATCATCATCCGACCCCTTCTACCCAAAAACCAATTACATATTTATACATTGACACCAGGGATTAGCTCGTTACAAAATGTACCAAAAGGTCTAACTGCTTCTAACTAATTTTCTTCTTTCGCACATGCTGTCTCCTGAAAATGAACTAATTGTCTTCTTTTCCTCTATGCACACTGCTCCTTAGCCGAATTTTCGTGTGCTTTTCTCTTACCTGACTCCCAAAACTTGTCCCAAAATGACTTGATCCTACACCCATTCAAAGATGGATAGAGAAAACGTGGGGATGCAAATGCCAATCTTGACATGATTTTGTTTCTCTTTCCCGCCCTCATGAGTTTAATTCTATGTATAGTCATAATCTAGTATTCGTACCAGCTCGTGATATCTTTGTACTTGACATATCCTTGTTTTGGTTTCTAACTAAGAACAAGGGTATACATTTTGACCTTGATGAGAATCTATGATGGCTTCATTGGTTCTATCATTATACCTAACATTTATGTTGTCCTGTAGCATTAAGTAGGGTAGTTTTAGGGCATGGTTATGTGTTTTTTTTCATGCATTTTGATTGTGTTTCTCATTTACTTGTTTTTATTTATTGATGTATCATATGTGTTTATAGTTAGTTGTAAATTTTCTTCACTCTTATTTTTCATATATATTTATAAAAAATAAAGGAAAGAAAAGAGAAAATAAATGGACTTTATGATTTTCTATTTTTATTTTTACCTTTCATCTATTAGGAGGACTGTATCCCCCAACTCATTTTTACTAATTCTCTTATGTTAGAATGTAGTAGGAATTTTTATCTTTGATGTAGGGTGCAGGTCTTGGAGTTCTAAAGATTGTTGAGGTTCTCATGTGCTCTACGGTGAGCACATGTCCCCATTTTGGAGCTAGATGTTACCACCTCACTTCTAGGGGTAACTAGAGGAGAATGTTTCTCCATGATCCACATTCCAGAAAATAGTTCCAATGGTGTCATTATGGACTCTACACAACCAATTGTACATAGATTCCTTCCATTGCATGCTCAACTCAACTCACTCAGATGACAAGTATTGATCATTAGCCTAGACCTTAGGGGTCCTTACACTAGATCATACATATTCTTAAGAGTTGTATGGATGCCATTTGAAATTCATACATGTGTGTGCTCTAGATATTTTAATTGGGAGGGTTTTGAAGAATAGAAGGCCTTGTTTCCATGTATGTTTCCCTACCTTTGGGTTTTACAACACAATTCTCTTGTTTCTTCTCTCTTATTTGATAGATCTACTTTTATTTGTTTGATGTTTTATGTAGGTGTTTATATAGAATAGATATTGGTTATATGTCCCTAGATATTGTTCTTGATCTTTCATGGTATCATATCCATACATCGAACTCCTTGGATGAACTTCTTTATCTATTGAAATATTGGATATGGGATCTAATATTTCCTTCCATGAGAATTCAACAATATTGATTGGATTTTATTTTTTTAGCATCAATTTACAAGTAGATCTAGTTTATTTTTAGCATCAATTTACAAGTAGATCTAGTTTAATTTTTAGATATGCTAATCTAAAATTTTTAGATATTATTTTAAGCCCAATTTTTTTTATAGATATACAAATTCAGATCTAAATCTCATGCTTGGTTTACGGAAAATCTAAGTTGTTTTTCTATATTTGACATTATCATTACATTTGGAGCATGCTAGATAGTTAAGATCAATGTTCATGTTTCTCAATTTGGTTTCTATTTGGGACACATATAAGATTGAAGATTCATGGGTGAACATTAGATATGTACAAATTGGTGCATTTTTGGGCTAATTTCACCATACAAGTGTTTACCACAATTGACCTTCATGAGCCTAGGATATTGATGAATTCTCATTAACCAAATGATTGAATGATAATTTACACATGATATACTTTGTATAACTCAAATAATGCGCAGTGGAGGAGAATCCAATGCACCATAGTGGTGGTCTAGAGTGATATAGACACACACCAATAGTTACAGGAGTAAATTGTCACCTAGTCTAGTCTCTCGGGCAGTTATGGGAGTGAACTACCACCTAGTCTAAGTTAACTAGTCTATCAATCTTCAGTTAACTAATTGAAATAAAGTGAAGTGAGGAGGAGATCAGGGAATCGTGAGTAATGTGATAGTTTGGTGATGATCCCAAGGACAATGTGCATTAGCTGGTGATGATCCCAATGTTGCATGGTGATAATCCCAATGTAGCATCTAGACTCCACTCAATTGATCAAACTGAAGTGAAAACTGAAGAGAATATTCGCAGGGATGATTTTAAGGATGAAAATTTATTTTAAAATGTAGAAACCTTGGAGAATCTTACTAATCCTTCATATGCCAACTATAAATGATTGGCGATATTTTTGTAAAAATATTCAAATTTCTAAGGATTTTATATAGTTTTTATAAAATTTTGGCGATTTTTAAGGTAAAATAATTTTATCCTATAGAATTTGGGTGACTCATTTTTAAAATAGTGATTCTCGTTTTTGGAAAAAAATATGGAAAATTAGCCCATTAGCGTAATTTAGCCCCGAAATTATATTCTCCTAGAGGAATATTCTCCCTAAAATTTAGGAGACTAGATAATGACTAATAAACATAAGGAAAACCTTAGGAAAAATAAATCCTAGGTGTGTGTGAAGTACTCCAACACCCCCCTTGAACATCACTATGGTGAAAATAAAGAATGGGTCCCGAAAATGAGGCCATGTTAGGTACCCAAATATAAAATATACACTAAAATAAAACGAGGAAAGAGGGAAAACCTCATGGGAAAAACCCTCCCTCAAGTACAATGTATGCAAAAAGAAGAATTGGCAATTGCTAGGTAACTGTGTCCTTCACTCCAAGATGACTGCGCAGAGAATGGAACTTCTTAGTGAAGGTCTTGGTGAAGATGTCTGCAGTCTGTTCTACTGAAGGACATAACTACAGGTCGATGATCCCCTCGTATACTAAGTCCTGGATGTAGTGCATGTGGATCTCGATGTGCTTCATCTACTGCCTCTGAATTGGATCTCTGGAGAACTTCAGAGTGCTCTCGTTGTCACACTAGATGACGATCGACCGATGAAATTGAATTCCCAACTCAGTGAGAAAATGTTGTAGCCACATAGCCTGAATGATTATGTTGAATACCCATTTGTACTCTTCCCCGGTTGAAGATAGATAAATAGCATCCTTCTTCGTGAAAGACCAACATATAGGCCCTAAACCAAGATTGGGTGAGTAACTAGATGTGGAATTGTGATCAATTCTATTGTTAGCCCAGTTAGAATCAGTGAACCCATTGAGGTCCAATGTAGATTCTGATGCATAGTGAATCCCAAAGGTGATGGTTCCCCATACGTATTGAAGGATACACTTTGCATCCTTCCAATGTAGCTCATATGGCTCCTACATGAACCTGAAGACTGCTCCAACTGCATAGGAGAGGTCTGGTCTGGAGTGTGTGCGATACAACAAGCTCCCCACTATATTTCTATACATTGTGTTGTCAACCAGTGGAGTGTCCCCTCCATCCCCAATTTTGACTCCTGATAGGAAAGGAGTTGGGGAAGACTTGCATTCTGTCATGTGAAATATCTCAAGGAGATATCGTGCATACTTGGCCTAAGATCGTTTGATGCCTGATGCATCCTGACTGATCTCGAGTCCAAGGAATAAATGTAGCAGACCCATGTCCATGATCAAGAACCTTTCATGTAGAATCCTCTTGACTGTATAAATATCTAAAGTCGAGAAACCAATGATCAACAAATCACCAACATATAAAACTAGGAGTACAAGTGAATCAATCGTCCTGATCATGTAAACATTCGGGTATGATTTACAATGTACAAAGTTCTATGCCAACATGTAGGAGTCCATATTGGCATACCATTCCCTCAGATATTTCTTGAGGCCATACAAATACTTCTTTATTCGAAATACCAAATATGAAGCCTGCATAAATCCCCGGGGATGCTCCATATAGATCTCCAGAGAGATATCGTCATGAAGAAATGCATTCTTCACTTCCATTTGATGGAATTCCCATCCCCTGGCCACCGCAATGGCAAGTGCCAAACATATGGAATCCATATTCACTACTGGAGTGAAGGTCTCATCATAGTCAATGCCATGCCCCTACTGAAATCCTTTGGAAACTAGCTTGGATTTGTATTCTCTAACCTATCCATCCGATGCGCTCTTGGTCCTATAGACCCATCTGCACCTAAAAAGTTTCCTTCCTAAAGGAAGGGGAAATATATCCCAAGTTTGTTTCTTGAGGAGGGAGTTGCACTCCTCTTGCAGAGTAGATTAGCAAAAGGGATTTCCAGCAGCCTCGCCATAAGACTGTGGATATGAAGACTAAACCAAGAAAATATACTTGGGTGGCATAGGTTCAGTGGAAGTGAGTGCAAGAGGAGGCTCCTCAAAATTAGATCAAATCCTCCTAATATTAGCTGGATTCCCAACAAGATGCCCTGCATCCTGAAGAGTAGTCTTGGACCACTTGGGCTTTTGTTCTGGCTTTGCATCTACATCTGGATGCACTGACTCTACATATGACTATACTGAATCTCTATCTGGATCATTTGAATCCTCTGAATCATAACTCTCATATGAATAATATTTGGCATGTGCATGCTCATCATCTCTGGCAGGTGGAAGAATAAAGGTGTTTGCATGCGACTGTTGAGGTACATGCGATACACTTCCCTTGAATTGGACACTAAGATCAATGATGAGCTAATTTGAGGAAATATAAATGAGTCTGTATCCCTTCACACCATTGGGGTATATAAAAAATATACAATCTATTCTCTGTGGATCAAGTGCCTTCCTCTTCTCATAGGGAATCCTAGCCCATGCATGTGAACCAAAAATATGAAAGTGGGTCACTTCTGATTTTAGGCTTCTTGAAGCCTCATAGGGGGTCTTATCCTTGACATATCTATGGGGATATTTTTTTTGGATGTAGGTTTCACAATTAATTTCTTTGACCCATAATCTCTGTGGAAGTGACTTTGCATGATATAGCATGCAAGATACCATCTCTTTTAGAGATCGATTTTTCCGCTCAGCAACTCTGCTTTTCTACAGAGTATAGGGAACAATGTGCTCCAACTCAATCCCTGCCTCATGAAAAATATTTTGTATCTCATGGTTGACATACTCTCCCTCGTTATCTTTTCGGAGGAGTTTGATTTTCTTTCCTAACTATGTCTCAACAAGGGCTTTGAAATCTTTGAGGTGTTGAAAGACCTCTGATTTTTTCCTGCAAAAGAAAATCCATGTGAAACATGAGAAATCATCAACAAAAATGAGCATGTACCACTCTTTATTGATTGATGGATGTGGAAAAGGACCCATGAGGTCACTATGGATCAAATATAAAGGAAAGGAAGCCTTCTGAGTCTTTCACTCATCGAATTTCTCTTGAGGGTGTTTTCCAAGAACACATCCCTCACAAATTATTTAGGAGAAGTGGATGTCGGGTATACCATCAACTATTCCCTTCTTGCTAATCTGTTTCATATATCTAAAATTGAAATGCATGAATATTTCGTTCCATATTCTACTACTTTCATCAGCATGGGTAAGCAGTAATGCAAAATCTGGTTCAATAAACGCAGAAAATGTGTAGAGTCTAGATTGATGATTTACCTTAATGGTAGAAAACCTGGAATTGGTTTGCATTTCATAGATATCCACTGCATCAGGTGTGAATATGAATATCTTTCCGGTGCTGGATTTTTTCATCTAATACACGAAGATAAGATTGACGAAAAGTTTGGGAACGTGTAGCACATTCTCAAAGCTTTCGTTTGTGAGTTCAATCCTTCCTTTTCCGGTGACCTCGACTAAAGAGTTATCCCCCATAAGAATAGGAGGACCTTTGCATGCATCCATTGAAGAATATAATTATTTTGTGGTAGCCATGTGGTGTGATGCTCCTGAATCTACGATCCAAGCAACGGGGGAGGATTTGATGGAAATCAAGGCATGGCTAGAATTTCCTTTCTTGGGATTCTAATATTTTGGCTTCTTCTTCTTTGCACCCTCGGGGATGCGATCTCCAAGGCTATTTTTATGAATTATTTGGGTCATTATATCTATATGTTTCTTCATACAAGCAGATTTTGGATGAAATCCTTTATGAAAGTAAGTGCATTTCTCCCCTTTTCTTCCTTTTCCCCATTTAGATCCCGAGGCATTGTGGAAGGGTTTTGAGTACCCTTCCTTATTTGGATTTGCACGTGCTTTCCTTTTGTCTTTATCTTTAGATTTATGATATTAATGAATCCTACCATCTTTCACAGTAAGTGCATGCGCCTTTGGGCCTTTGATTTTTCCCATATTGATGAGCTTTCTCTGCTCTTGTGTCAGAGACTCGATAAAGTCCTCAAGAGAAAGAATCTTCTAGGTAGATCCATATGCAAATATAACTGAATGAAATATGGATACAAACACTGAGTATTCTGAACCAATTTTGGAGAGAATGGTGAGAACCATTTGTTTCTCCTCCTTAGATTTATCAACCCCGCAAGCTTTGATTTGCGACAACAAATCCTTATATTTGGTAAAGAAATCTTGGATATTGTCGAAGGTTTTTGGATCCAATGTGAGAAATCACACCTTGAGAAAGTGTCCCCTCATCTCCTCATGTTTGTCGAAAATACCTTACATGGTGATCCAAGATTTATTGGGGGTTTTACAAGAGGATATGCAAAAGAGGAGTTCGGGAGAAATGAGACTGCAAATTGTTCCAAACGCTTCATCCATTCGATTTAGATACTTGGATTTTTCTATGGATGATGTTGGTTATATCTCTGTGTTCATGGTTAACCTGTAAAATCCTCTTCTTCAAATATGCATGATCATATTCTCCTTCCATGCAAATAAATTGTATGGTGTAAGAATGAATTCTTTTGAAAATTCCATTTTTCCGTTGTCTTCAATCTTCGGTACCTGGAAAAATAATTTGGTGTGTATTTTTCCTACCAGTATGTTGGCTCTGATACCACGTAAATGTGTTGAAATTGCACATAATAGATCTAGCTGGGAATTGACATACATAGTTGCAGAGACAAATAAAAGAAAAGAGAAGCATGAGAGAAAGAATGGAAGAATTCTCATTAACCAAATGAATGAATGATAATTTACACATGATATACTTTGTGTAACTCAACTAATGCACACTGGAGGAGAAGGCAATGTGCCATAGTGGTGGTCTAGATTGATCTATACACACACCATTAGTTACGGGAGTAAATTGCCACCTAGTCTAGTCTCTCAAGCATTTACGGGAGTGAACGACCACCTAGTATGAGTTAAATAGTCTATAAGTCTTTAGTTATCTGACTGAAAACGAGTGAAGTGAGGAGGAGATCATGGAATTATGAGTAATGCGCTAGTATGGTGATGATCCCAAGGAAAATGCGCATTAGCTGGTGATAATCCCAATGTTGCATGGTAATAATCCCAATGTAGCATCTAGACTCAACTCAACTGATCAAACTGAAGTGAAAACTAAAGAGAATATTCTCCCTAAACTTTAGGATATTGTATAATGACTAATAAACATAGGGAAAACCTTAGGAAAAATAAATCCTAGTTGTGTGTGAAGTACTTCAACACTTCTTGTAGACATGGGCCATCCATTCACTATGATATGTTTTTAAATTAGTTCTTAAGAAATATAACAAATGAATTTAATGTCAAATAACACGGATTTTATCATTTAGTTGTAATAATATGTTATGTATTTGGTTGTTATGAGGCCTTGGGTTCAAAACCCATTCCCTCTCAATTGTAATTAAAATTTTGTCGAATAGATTTATCATTTAGAGACCTTTCCACACCACTACCACATGGACTCAGCCACCCAACTAAGCCACACAACTACCATGTTCCACATCAATAGGTGCATCCAAATATAACTTGCAATCTCAACTACCATGTGTCATTGTTTACACTACAATGTGTCATTTTCAACACATGCCACAGTCACATTTTGTACATGCCACATAAGCATTATGTACATGCAATCTCAACATATAGTGGGTTCCTTTCATACCAATCATACGATTCCATGTGGGACTTATAACTTATCTTCTAAGGATTAGCATATAGATTTTGAAGATAATTTTTAAATTTCCATGACTTTGTCATACAACATCAGTTTTAGGTGCATCCTTTTGTAGACTGTGTATTTTCCAATTCTCTACACAGTGAAATTTTTGGATCTAGTGAATTATTCTATTTGATCCTAGTGATTTTCACTTTTTCGAAAAAACTCAAGGCTAGACCTTTTTTTTAGAACTTAAAATGGTCATAACTTGCCTATACGTACATCGTTTTAAGTGATTGTTTTTTCAAAATGCATAAATTTCATACTCTGTGCAATGGTGATATAATTGGTATTTGGAATAAAACTCCACATATATTAGTATTTATGGTGCCACCCAAAAACCTCACATGCTTCTATCCTATGTGACAAATAGATTGGCAATTCAAGAGATCATGTATTAAACAACTCTACATGGTTTCAATGCCTACCCGATCAAGCACCGAAATAAGCTATGCCTATCCTATCCACTATTTATAGGCACATGCATGAATTGGATAATAGATTCAACTTGGGACAAGATGGAGGGAGAAGACATTGAGGAATGCCATTTTTATTTATAAATCCCTCAAATGCATGATCCCTTGGCGATTGTTGTAAAACATATATTAGATATGAGGATCTCTTTCCCTCACTAGCATAAAGAGAATGAGTCTCATAAACCTCCTAGGATAACATTTAATTATGTTGAAGTATTGAATAATTTTCTATTGATTGTTGAGGATAAAGAAAGAAATAACAAGGAAGAAGATGCAAGGGACGCTGTTGAGAGATAATCCCTTCAAGGAAAAAAACAAGAGAAATAAAAATTGAAAATATAAGATTGGAAGCATTAGAGAATTCCAATGAAGAAGTATAGGCCAAAAGAAGAGAATAAGCATGGAAAAAATATTCCAAGAAAGAAGAATTGGAAAATAAAAGGGAAGAAGGTGCAAAATCTAGAGGTCAAAATTAGTAGCAAAGAAGGTAGAAGAGGAAATGAAATACAAAACTGATGCAGAGGCTAAGGAATTAACAAGGAAAGAAGCGAACCAAAATATGAAGAGCAAAGTAAAATTAAAGAATAATTGAAGAAGATAAATGTGAGTAACACTGAAGTAGAAGAAGCCATACAATAATAAAATGAGATGACACAATAGACCAATGAAAACAACATAGGGAAACTAGACTCCACATATATGGAAGAAGTTTTCACCACTCAACCTTTGCTACTTTTTTTTTGTTTCAGGAATGGATATAGGAGGTGATGGACCTATTCCAACTCCTATAGATGAAGTTTCTTATCTAGAGTTTCTTTCATGTGAAAAATAGAGGAAGCAAGTAATAAAACAAAAGCATAAATGAAAAAAAAATCATCTTGGATTTTAAAGTAATACTCACCACTGAAATTATGGTGATGGGCATAAGAAATTTGATTTTATCTTCCTCCACCTCTACTGCATTAGCCATATCTCAAGAAAATGTACTTAAATTTGTACATGTGGAAAATAAGATGAGGGAGTATGACCAAAAAAATCACCTTGATCGACAATCAAGTCAATTAGTATAAATCCATAAAGTATCAACTTGAAATTTTTATTGATTATGCTTTTAGAATACAAGATGAATTGAATAATGTTCAGAGGGAGCTCTATGACAAAGCCCAACACGTTCAATCTTATATTCAATATATTTTTGGTGTCATGAATCATGTCCAAACTTGGGAGCTTTCTTTTCAACAAGATCAATTTCAATTTAATAAGGAAAGGATTGGTGGTCCTGTATAGAGGAAATTCCCACGAGAATTGTTGTTTTCACAACGAAATCTTTCAAAGAAATGGACTTTCTAAATTACCGAAAATATGCAGCTTACAATTCTCTTAAGGGAGTTACTCACAAATTAATATATGTTTCTGTATTATGGACGGTTATAGAGAATATGTACAATACTTGAAATTTACCATATTTTGGGATAAAGAAAAATTTATCTCCATGAGAGTAGGTATCTAAGGACCTAGAGGATTATATAAGTTCAAGAAGCAAATATTTAAATTCCCTTTTTACATTTAATGAAGCAACTATTCAAAATTTTGCTGAACCTCTTACCAGGGAAATGACATTAATTAAAACTTTATTTCCAAAGATGAATAAGTTTGAACAAAGTTTGAGGCAGAGCATAATATCCTATATAGATCATTTTAAACAACATCATTTTCCTCAAGGAGATGCATTAAATCAAACTTTTGAGACATGGAATGCACATATAACGAAATGGATAAAATAAAATGGTGAGGCTTCCCCAATCAATATGGGGCATTATTATATAGAAGAGGATTTGAATAGACAAAAATAGTCGACTCACCAAGTGGAGAAAATTACATTTTACTTGAGGAACCTAAGAGAAAGGAAGGGGAATGAACAATTAGCTAGATATATCAAGATGATTGATTTTCCCTTTCCTTCATCTTTTCTATAAATAAGATAAATTCATATTGTAAAGTTATTTTAGATTGTGCATATTTGTAGAATTTTCTATGAAATGTTAATGAATTAGAAGCCATTGCAGGCCAAACTATTTGGAGATAAACTTCATTTCTGAAAAGTGTAGTTTGAGGAATTTTTTCTGTTAATTTATTGAGCTTTGGACTGATATAAGAATTTGTTCTTACAATGTAGACTTTTCTCACATACAAGAAACTTTTTTTATTCTTTTTATCTCACGAATTGTTTATCTATATCCTTAATCATAGTTCTATAGTTAGTCGATGATTACCAATTTTTTTTGTAATGCCACTAGTTATTCAAATTATTGCTTTTATTTTCTTAAGTATCTTTTTGTTAAAGGGTTTAAAGTAGTAATATATTTGGTGCTATGTTTACCTCATCAGTTTTTTTTATTTAGCTTGGGAATCATTTTACAATTTTCATATTAGATTATCCGCATCTTATTTATTGCATTTAAAAACATCTAAATAGTGGATTGGGCCACAACCGGTAAACCAAACGAAACCATATAATATTGTAGATCCATAAACCAAACAGATTCCCTATTCCAAACAATGTAAGGTCTATTTGGAATCTTTCATTGGGGAGAATCCCTACTAATTGCACGGGGTCATTTAGCCTTGTGAAATAATTTTGGCACTAAAAGGAGGGTTGGATGACAAGTCGACTTGGATGTAGTCATTCTTTCAAGAATGCATCAATGGCTCATAGCTCCTCTCCATATTCTTAAATGGGATCATGTTTTTATTTTTCCAAGAGTAGTGCATCAAATCCCAAAATAGGAAGTAAAATTGTTGTCATAGTTACCAAAATTTAATTGTGAATGGTAAACTTATGCATTCATACATGTTCAATCATGTGAGATTAAATTGGTGTGCTAAAAAACCTTGAAGAATATGTGAGATTTAAGTTATTATCCCTCACTTTTAAATGACATATCTGAGCTTGATATAAGGCATTACCAACCAAATCCATTCATAGATGGAAGTTGTTCATGGATTTTTTTCTAATTGTTCATGAAAATTATAACTATGAAGAAATGTGTTGCGAAGTTGAGAAAATATGAAAAGATTAAAATGATATATTAATTTTTTTGAATGAATGGTTATGCAAATATATTTTAGATTTCATGAGAGTGACAAACCATCTAGGGAATAATTCATTGAGTGGTATTCTTATCTCCTTTCCATTCAAGAATAGCTATCTTGTGACCCTAAGAAAGATTCATATCTTAACACATATATTCCTATAAAATATTTAAAGAAAATTGACGGGCCTCCATAATGTCTATCATAAGGCCCATCGATAACACTCCGATAACACTCTTTTTGATCATCCATGTATCTTTTTGATCATCCATGTATCTATAAACTCATATTTTGACCATGCTTAATATAAATTATGGTTTCTTGCATTATTTAATGAGTAATTTGAGTTTGTAAATGTGATGAGTTTGTGATTATGTTTATAATTGTTTTTTATGATAATTGTATGTATGGACCTTAACCCAAATAGTTTGAGCCACACATAGTGAGTCATATGTCCCATCACTATGAGAAAACAAGGGATCTTGTTCCCTCACCTACCTCTAGCTCACTGCTAAAAATTGAGGAGCCACTTTAGTGCAAAACTCTAGGGAACCAAGAAGACAACCACCAAAGTATGAGAAACTAGATTGAAGAAGCCTTGGGGAGAAAATCTCGAAGATTCATTCGAGCTGGGAGTATAAATGAAACCCAATGACTAACCTTAAGGAGATAGTTTTTGATTAATGTGGAAAAAAATTTCATCTTGTCATTTTGTTCACATACCTCTGATAACTTGGATCCTTTCTCCATTGATTTATTATGCTTTGATCAATCAATGAAGAACTTCCATATTCTTGCTCATTATTTTCTTCAAGGATCCTCGTGATGCTTTGGAAGGGCCCACTCAAGAGGGTTCAAGGACCCTTGTGTACTCTTTTAATTTTATGTTTTAGATTAATATTTTATTGTTTTAAAGTAATTAACATGTTGACACATAGATTTGTTGATTAATGAAATTCATTCCTATTTCCTGTAGAGTACGTTACATTTCTATAGAAGCTTATTTGGATTGTGTTTTTTAGTCTTAAGACTTCATTCCAACATTATTAATTATGTTTTTTTTTGTTGCATCAGTTTTAGGAAGAAATAACAAGTTGTACACATATTTTGGATATTTTTTTGTGACTTCATTCCAACACTATTAATTATGTTTTTTTTGTTGCATCAGTTTTAGGAAGAAATAACAAGTTGTGCACACATTTTGGATATTTTTTTTGTAGGTTTATTACAATCATTGTAGAAAACCACATATTTTGGATATTTTTTTGTAGGTTTATTACAATCACTGTAGAGAACCACATATTCATATTTTATTGCATTCTTCACTCAATGATTGATGCCTTCTAGGTGTCATTGTGTTGGTATCATGCTATGGTTCTTTATAAGAGGTTAGGAAATTAGTTAGAAGTTGAATCTTTCTATAGTAGCTTAGTTGCAATTCCAAAAATGTACTTTATTTGTAGTTCAATTTATCTCAACCTTATTTATGTAATTATTTAATCAACAATTATTTATTTCCAACTTTAAGAATAGTTTTCTTTGAGCAATGTGTGTTTTTAGATAGTTGTTCATTGATTTTCAATATTCTTATATTTAGTTCAATTTTAAGTCATAAGTTATTTTCTTTATTAATGTTTTTCCCCCTTGTTAAAGTACTCAGAGTGAGGCCTATGCACAAGCCCAACAAATAGATAGGTGCATAAAGAGGAAGATATGTGTATTTTGTGTATATAATGTATAGTACCTCAAAAGTTTGTACAAACCCCGGGTTGATAATTAAAGGAGAAAGATGAGGAAGGGTAGTGTTCTTGCTTCTATTCTAAGGGACTCCACATTTTGGTTCCATTGCTTGGGAGGTGATAAATACTACACACCATTTTAATTATTTCCTTTTGAAAAAGAAAAAAAAATAGTGTTGATGCAAACATATTAAAAAAAAAAAATCTCGAGTGCATTTAAAAAAAAATAAATTCTAGATGAATGAATCGAACTAGGGATGGAACAAGAAAAATTGTACCTAAATATCCCACCACAAAAAAAAGTCCTATCCCTCAAGAACAACAACAAGTGGGTTGCCAGACACTTTTTCCAGAAGGGAAACAAACTTTTGAATATTTATCAAAAGTGGAAGAAAGGAATGTTAAGAATATCTCAGAGGGAGGCCAATCCTCATCTCACCATACATTGGCTGATGAGGAAGATCAAGCATAAGTATTTGAGTTTCCCATTAGGGAAACCAATGGAGAAATAAAAATGAAAAATATTAATCCCTTTTCCCTACCTCATTTCCATGGCCCCATCTTAGAAGACCCTGACACCTTTCTGTTTGAGTTTGCAGTTGTGTGCATGACCTATAACTATAAACATGAGAAAAATATCAAGATATTTGCTTCTACCTTAAAGGATGAATAATTTATATGGTTCATGAGATTGGAAGGAAATAACATTACAAGATGGGATAAAATGAAACACACCTTCAACAACAAGTATAGAGACTATTGCAAAGAAAGAGATACAAGAGATGAAATATTTTGGATGACCCAAGGGGAAAATGAATCTCTCGAAGACTTTGAGGAAATGTTCCATCTTAGTTATAAGAGAGACCACAATTGTACTTTGGATGAGGACTCACTGAAACTTGTATTTCTTAGAGGAGTCATGGAATAACTTATGTAAATAATGAATATCCTAAAAAATGGAGATATCTTCAAGATGGATTATGGAGATATCAAGAAGATATTCAAAAATTACTCTAGATCCTCTAGAAATAAATGTAAAGTTGTAAAGTAATGGGAAAATGATATTCTCACCCTTCAACACTTATTAAAAATGAGATAGGAGGATTATTATAAGATATGAAAACTTTGTTTCTTTCATTCACTAGCTATGTATATGGATACCTTGTAGGCCAAGAAGAAACATGAAGAAGTAGATATGGAACTAGCCATATTTTGTCCTAAATGCACTAAAAGGCATGCTAGGAATGATTTCCCTCTCAACATTGTAGAGGTATGCAAAATTTGCGAAGAACCACATGCAACTAACAAATGTCCTTCTTTGCTAGGTTTAAAATATGCATATCAAGGAGCAGTCGAAAATGTGGAGTCAATATGCTTCATCAACCAAAGAATACTAGGAGCACCAAGTCCCTTCCAAAAAGGTATGATCTACAATACTCGTCAATATTTTGGTGGATATAATAAAAAATTCCTCCTCAACCTTAGTATCACCCTAACCAACCTCCTTCGACTACAAAAAATCGATGGTAATATCTAGGCCAACCTTTTCCTTCTCCTTATCAACCATTTCAAATACAACCTCCAATGAAAAACCATCAATGGATTATCCCTCCAAAAGGATGGAGACCCTAGAATCCTCAACAAATATCACATATTCCTCCTCCTCCTCAAATAAAAAATACTCCTTAGAGCATTTCTCCTCCAAAGTAGCCTCAACTTCCTGCTCAATCTACCCCCAATCCAAAGAATAAGAAGATTTGACCTATATATAATAATGAGGCTACATATCAAACCTACTCCTTATATGTTTAGGAAAACAACCTTAGATCAGGAAAGGTATTACATGATCTTCTCATCCACAATCCCATAAAATATTTAGAAATTGAAAAAGAGGATACCTTTTTATGCCAACCTACCCTTCCACAAGCTCCACCTTATCTTAAAAGGTTGAAAATTAAGAAAAACTCTAGAATTGAAGAAGATGAATTGTTAGGAGAACTAAAGAGTGTTGGAACTCAGAAATGACACATTTTACAATGCCATATAGTCATTTTTATCTTACTTTACCCTTTCATCCTCATTCCTTTCATCACTCATATTCTCACATTTGTCCATTTCTCCCCTATATGAGCTTCACGTGACATATGTACACTAAAATGGTTTATTTACCATGTTTTGATGATTATATATGGTAGATATTGTGGTTTCATAACTTGTGAAGTTCAATAGTAAACTATCAGAATCCTTAGTTCTAGTAGTTAGCGAGTGATTACTGGAAGTCATTTAGTTACCAGAAGTTGGCAGTTCCAGTAGTCAAACTTTCCACGTCATTTCAAAATAGATGAAGAGGAATATAAAAATATAAAAAATGGGTTTTGTGTAGAATAGGTCCATTTAGGTGAAAAGTGTTGAAAATCTATAAAAAGTACAAAACATGGGGCGTATGGTTGAGATTCCCAAAAATGGTCATTATGGCAATTTCCACCAGATCTAGTAACTAGCATGCAATTTTGGTAACTAAGTGGTTTGACCAAGTTGCAACCCATATCCACAAATTTGGGCACAGGGATCTCATGGAGCATGATGTTATTATCCTCTTCAAACAAACTTAGAATAAATCCAAGATTTGATGGTGAAGAGATCCACATATTTGGGATCTAAGACTTGTTGGTTGCATATCCACTTATTTAGGATCTATTCTGATCTAATCTTGATGCAACCTATTCCCTTTTATGAATGTTGAAATATATGTATAAATATGAGAGGATGAAATTTTTCTTGGATAATTAGAGAGTTGGAGAAGAGGTTAGAGCATAGAGAGAGAGTTACATATTGAAGATAAGGATCATTGTAATCCTTTGGATGTTGGAATAAAGAGCTTTTTGTTGCAGATAAAGAGTTCTATGTTGTATCCTTACTTGGAAGTGTATGCCAAGAGAGTTAGGGCCCCCTCTCTCTGGTATACACTACCCAAATACTTTCCTTTCATTGTGTTATGTTATTTCATTAGTTGTTCATTTCGATTATTGTTCATTTCTTTATGCTCTTTCAATTCCTGCAAGTGTGGTTTCCCTACAAAGTTAGGCATTGAAGGCTGAATTTCTTTAGTAATCACAAGATTATTTGATTCTCGTGATGTGGACCAAAGAAATGTGATTGATGATCACAAAACCAGTTGATTCTCTTTCTTATCAACCAAAGGAATGTGGTTGATGATTGAAATATAAATCTAGTGACCAAATTGAACTCTGTAACATTTCATTTTTGCAATTTCATTTCTGCAAGTGTAATCGACAAAGTGTGGTGTGCATCAAAGATATGAATTTTTGTTAACCGTGGGAATCCAAAATATAGCTGAGAAGCTACATGATTCGAACCTAAAGCATAAGATAATCTGATTTTAATTCATTCCTTTGAGTGATTTTTAATTTCAGTTTGGTAAAACTACAAGAATTAGTCAAGCCATGAAATAGCTAACTGATTATTGTAACAAAGAACTTGTATCCTTGACTCTGATTCCTAGAAGTGTCTTGTCAAACAAAGAAATTTTGAATTCATATTTCTTAGCCTAGATTTAGTCTCCTACTCCTGCATATATTTTTCTAGCATCTCACAAGCTTATGAGCTCCTTGTTTGATAATTTAATGGACAACAATTTAAGCAATTAAATTGCCTGACATTTTTGGAAACATTTCTGGGGAGATGATAAAGGGAATATGAATTGGTAATTTGGTTTCCAGTCCTTTCATTTAAGTTTGATGAATTGAAAGGGAAAAAATACTCATGCCAACAGATAAATTGGTGGAAAAAGGGTCTTAGTAGCATGAGGTGTCCAAGTACATTCTTTGCTTTGAAATTTTCTTTGTGTAGAAGTTGTAGTTTTTTATTCAAAAACACCCCCTCTGCACTAATCCATGTGCGAGACAAGGATTATCATCCATCAAGAATCCTTCACGGACTCTCAATCATTTGTTGAGTAAGGGAGGACATACCCTTACAAGGATCTTGTCAAGTCCTTTCCCACACTCGAGAATCGTTATCAGGGATGAGTCTGCATTTCAAGAAGTAGTGTGACGCAACCTCTCTCGCCCTCGACGGCACAGTCACTTTCACCAGGACCTTCCTTTTCCACGGGCCCGAAGAACTCAACGGTTCTTCTCTCTCTCTCTCTGCACCCACAGTTCACTCCTCTCTATTCTCCTTTTCTCCACTTCGGGGGATCGGGACTTCGCCTCTCGCACTACCAACCACTCAGGGCTTCAGCTCCCGATATCCGATGCACCGAGATGCCGAGACTCACGATCTCGCAATCTCGCGGCTTCGCTTCCTGCGAGTCCAAAGTAACTCCACTTCGACTTCCGAGGCCCGAGTCGTCGATACCCAAGTATCGCTACCTCGTCCCCTCGCGAGTTCGCGACTTATGAGACCAATTGCTTGGCCCTTCAACTCCCGAGATCCGACGTCCCGAGATTATGTGCCACCTGTCCCTCCGAAAATCGACGCTCCCACGGAAACTGGAAGTCGCTAGCCCCGATATCGACGTGCATGCAACTCTGGTGCTTGCCAACCCCGATATGCCGATATGCGATAGCAAGTGGACTCTACTTGCGCTTGAAGGTTAACTCTCTATCTGAAATTCAAGTCGTCGATTCTCTTCCTCTTGAAGAGTCCTTTGCTCCGAAGCTTCTCCCGTTCGACTTCACCTGGTCTGTCCCATAATACTAGCAAGGAACTCTCCTTCCTGAGCTTTCACCAACCTTCCACTCAGAACCACTCTATACTCAATTCTTCCATAAAATCACATAAGCATCATATGAAAGAAGTAAGTAACAGGAAGTAAATATGCAAAGGCATAAAGCCAACAACACACAGAGAATAAACATGTCCATGGAGGTTAACCACAGCTTTCCTGTTCCTTTCTCCCCAAGCTTGCCTCCGAGACTTCGACTCAACCTGCTCTTCACCTGCACGGTTCGAATAACTCAACACGACTTCTGAGCAAACACAGATGAGGGTTTAACTGTCCAGCCTCCTCAACGCACTCTATGCGGAGGAATTCCACTGCACTCTATGCAGGAATCTCCTGCTTAGACAGAGAAACGATTGAAACTCATTCTCTCATTCCCTCAGGTTTCGAACCTGCCATGCAATCACATACGCAGCATATAGACAATAGGCAAAACAAGAAGAAAATATGCAACAGCATAGTATCAACAACACACAAAGAATAATCACAGCCATGGAATTGAATCAAAGCTTCAATATTAATTCAATATCTGTACATGGGGATTCTTCACCAATTCTCTGGGTCGCTCTCTTTCTACTCCCTCAATGCTAATACTGAATAATAATCCCTTCAATTATACAAAGGAGGGTGCCTATATTCGTTTTCCCTCCCGGAAGTAAAACTGTCTAATCTACAGCTAATTCCTATCTAACATCATTAAAACTATTAAATGCCTTCCTATCTATAACATAATACAAGTGCGCTCAGCTTTGAATGCCTTCAGTTAAATGGCGGTGCAACAATCTTCAAAGTAATTCAAAAATGTATGTGATGGCACTGTCCAACTATATCTCTTTATCCCTGCGCTGCTCGTTTCATGACGTCGTAGATGCTCCTGCATCATAGTGGAGGAATAGAGGATCCATGAACATGTTCCACATGAAGAGGATATAGAATTTTCTTCTAGTATTCCTTGTGAGAAAATAAAAGAAATCAAAGACTCATGGACCACATTAGATGGAGAGAAACTACTAGAACCAAATATTGAAAAATTTATGGCATGCTTATCACTAGATCCCATGTGCATTACAGAGTGCGATGACCAACTTTCGAAAGAACTTCATAACATAAAAATTAAATAGATACAAGGAGATAGAGATTACATCGATAATTGGTTCCAAACAATCATCAGGCCATGGTAGCACTTCATCCTTAAAAAATTCTTGGCATCATCTTCTTTTGAGAAACCAACCTCTCATATCCCGATACTTATCGAGGTATACTTTTATTATTTGGATATGAGCACATTTGTAATCTTGTTGTGAACATGGCTCCATAATAAATACTCCCACACTTGAGAAAATGTTTTTTTTTAAGTAGGTAGGATAATGTAGAAAAATAATTAACGACAATAAGGAGGGGTCATCAAGTTGGGTGCAACTACCAAATTTCTTGCATCCTAGATCTCCTTCATACATGGAAGTTTTGTATTGTAATACCTTTCCCTGTGATAGATATTCCCGTAGTAGTGTTTCAAAGTAAGTATGGTTATCATTCAACAATATTCATTTTATTTTATTTTGATATGTATAATAAGCAGCAAAGTAGAGTTTCAGATTAAAAAACAACTCCAAACCTTCAATCCTGCAACCTAGATATCCTTCATTCAACCTCTTCATTCTTCCAAGTAGCACTATAGTAGATCCATTCAGCCTTAAAAAAAATCCAAAGAAAAAAGTTTCTAGAGAGTCAATGTCAGTTCAGAGCCCTGCAGATGAAGAGCATTTCCATAATTTTAGCCACAATTTAATTTCCTGCATTAAGAGGAAGAATCTCTCTATTCCTGCCACATTTCACATATTTAGAATCTATGGTAGTTCAATTCATTGTAAAGGGTATAAATTCATTGCAAGATGTTACAGTTCCAGTAATCCACCCATGTCACCAAAGAGACGATATTCAACTAATGGAAGTGCAGGATATGTTCACCAGTGGATCTGTAGGTTCCTACTGTTGGATCTCGTGTTGTAATTGATCAAAAACACTGATTGTTTTCAGGGGTTGGTGAAATTTTAGGGACCTAACCTCCCTAACCCCTCACGTAGGTAGAATAATATATTTCCATGTAATAAAGGCCAATATTAATAAGGCCTAGCAATAAGGAAGAATAAGTCAAATGTAAGAGGACCTAATAGAAGCTTCCGCTTCTAGAAGGATCTTCCTCTATATTGTTCTTTTGGATAGACATATTTAGTATAAATAGGAGTAGAGGGTATGAGAAGTTTTGTATTGGATATTATTGTAATAGATCTCTTCTCTGCTGGAGGTTGCCCCCTCAAAGAGGTAAGTTAACATTACTATCATTAATCAAGGTGCTCTTTCTAGTGTTATTCTGGTATTATTTTGGTTATATCATTGTTGTTCTGCCATTTCTAGCTGAAATATTTCTGTTCTGCATACTATTTTATATCTGGAATACTACAAGTGGTATCAGAGCACATTCCTTGGCAGAAAATTGTGGGTTAATTTTTTTTTTCAGGGTAGAGACGTATTCTGGCATATTAAATCTACATAGATTTGTTGTTACACATAAAAACCCACGGTCGGGGAGTCATACATGCATGAAATACAAGTGGTACTTAAGCGCACATTTGTTGGCCACTCTTGTAACCCCTATTCGTACCCCTTCGAGTGGTAGCACATCAAACAACACCTCTTTACAGATCGACCTAGATCTCCTGAATCCCTCCATAGATAAATCGATCGACCGCCTGACTACTATAGTTCCACCAAGAACAACACTCAGGAAGATACTGTCTAGTACCTGGGTAGTCGGGTAGTATGGCTAAGGGCATGGTCTAGCCTCCTTAGTTGGTGCTCTGAGATATTGGGTCGAGTACTACTATTGGACCCCAAATGTATATCAGAGAGCTATAGCACATGGAAAACCATTGTCTGTAGACACCCTGCATACCCTAACCCTTGGGACAGAAACAAAAACATAATAGACAAGATCTATTGCCGTGCAACTGTGCCTCCTGCATTCGGGTTGCAAAATTACTACACATTTATTCTTGCTAAGAATTTGGGAATTTCAACATTGCAATATTCTTAAGATCGGAGTATAACTCCACAGGACCAATAAAAAAAGGTCTCAATCCTATTGGCACCATTATTTGATCCCTATCTAGTTGGATTCCTCTCTTCACCCTTATCGTAGTCATACCTATCATTTTTCAACAATTTTTTTTCCCGTGGACCTGACCCCCTTCCAACACCCTTATTTGGGCTTTACTCCTTTGGATTCCCCTCGTCGCCCTGATCGTCAGGATACACTTCACCCATAACACATTTTCTGTGTGGTCCCACCCATCCCTTTTCGTTTTCCCTCTTAATCATGAACCACACACGTAGCCAAGACTTGGAAGCTCACTTCAATTCATTGTCCTCTAATTTCACAGAGACCCGACAGGAAGTGCGAAAACTCAATGCCCATTTTTCCACCATCAATAAAATCATGCATTCCTCCATAGATTCCAATTTTTATACCATCAATAAAAACATGCATTCCTCCATAGACACCAAAATGGAAACCATCAAATAGGACCTCGCTACCGATATTGCATCCTTCACTACCATTATTTGTGCCAAGCTGAATATCCCTACAAATCTTCCCTCCTTTGACCCACCTTTGCACTTTGAAGGTGAAACTTCCTCTAATTCCCATACTTTTTAGCCCCATCACTTTCAGCATGACCTACACATTCTCAGTGTGGATGTGAACAAATTTTATGGATCAGATCCCATTGGTTGGGTAACTCAAATGGAACATTATTTCTCTTTTTATGGAATTATAGATGAGTTGGCCAAACTCCGGTATGGTGTTCTCCATCTAGATCAAGAACATTGACAATGGTGGAAATGGAGAAAAAATTCCCGTTGAGGGTATGTGGCTTGGACACAATTTGTGGTAGATATTTATGAACACTTTGACACTGACACCAACCATTTAGGCCATTTGACAAAGTTGGAACAATCTGGCATAGTGGAAGAATTTATAGTTGCTTTTGAGCGATTGGATTTCCGTACAAAGGGAATGTATGATGCTTTTTTCCGAGAATGTTTTATCAATGGCCTCAAGGATGATATTCATGCCAATTTCCTCATGGCTCGACCTCAAATTTGGGTGGATGATACTAAAAGAGATAAGGAAGCACAAAAGGTTGTCTCTTTTCAAACCAGAAAAACCTCCTTTATTCCTCGCCCTAAACCAGTCACTTCCACTCCTCCTTCCACTCCACTAAAGATCCAGAAATTGACTAGGGAAGAAATGGCTGAACACTAGCTCAAAGGCCTTTGTTATAATTGTGATGAAAAATATTTTCCTGGGCACAAGTTTAAGGAACACAATATTTTTATGGATGACATCTCTAAGGATGTTTTAGAAGACGATGTTGAGGCCCCCCTATGGTGGATTCACCTGAACCCGTTGACATGACCCCACCCTTTGACCCTCCTGAAGTTGAATCAATCATTTCCCTGAATGCTCTCACTGGGTTTTATGCTCCCCAAACCCTGAAGATAATTGTCTACATTAAAAATCAGAGTATAATCACTCTTGTTGATAATGGAAGCACCCATAATTTTATTCATTGTCACATTTCCAAAGAAACTAATTTCTATATATGTGTAGTCGATAATTTTCAAATCATGATTGCCAATGGTGGGTTCATGAAATGTGGGGGGAATTGTGAAAATGTGCATCTCCAAATTGTTTAGTACCACATGAAATCTAATATATTTTCTATCGACATGGGCATTTGTGACATTGTGTTGGGTGCATAATGGCTAAGGACTCTGGGTCCCATTCTCATGGAGTTTAGGGAATTAACCATGCAATTAAACCATGAGGACCAACAATATATGTTCCAAGGCATCACCGATGGTTCCCTGGAGATCATCAGTTCCCATCGCATGGAAAAGATCCTAAAGAAAGGTAATTCTGGAATTATTTCACAACTCCATGCTATTCACGCCACTGAGACACCCTCTGTTCCACATGACCTCCAATCCATCCTCTCCAAACATCAAGTTGTTTTTTGCAATCCCCAAGGACTTCCTCCTTCCCATGGTGTTCATTATCATTCCATTCCCCTTGTCCCCGATAGCCTTCCTCCCAATGTGCATCCTGATCATAATCCATTTTCCAAGAAAAATGAAATTGAGAAAATTGTTCAAGAATTTCTCACTGCATGTGTTATCCGTCCTAGTATGAGCCCCTATTCTTCTCCTGTGGTCATGGTCCTTAAGAAATAAGGCTCTTGGTGCACGTGTCCCAACTTCCACGCCCTCAAAAAAATCACCATCAAAGGCAAATTCCCCATTCTTGTCATTGATGACCTCTTCAATGAATTGAGTGGTGCCCAATTCTTTACTAAACTTCATCTTCGTTTTGGCTACCACCAGATACGTATGAACAAGGCAGACATTCCTAAGACTGCATTTCTAACTCATGAGGGCCACTATGAGTTTGGTTATAACCTTTGGCTTGTGTAATGCTCCTTCCACTTTCCAAAGCCTCATGAATCATGTCTTCCATAATTTTCTTCATCATTTTGTCTTAGTTTTCTTTGATGATATCCTCATCTATAGTAAAACCTGGACAACCCATCTTGCTCATGTGGATTGAGTTCTACATCTACTCTCTCAACACCAACTTTTCCTCAAACAATCTAAATGTTCTTTTGGTGCCTCAAGAGTTAAGTACTTGGGACATATTATTGGCAAGCCAGGTGTCAGGGTGGATCCTAATAAGATTGAAGCTATGCATGATTGGCCTCGCTCAAGGACTCTCAGAAGCTTGCATGGATTTCTGGGTTTAATAGGATATTATCACAATTTTGTTAAGAATTATGGAAATATTGTGACACCTCTCACCGCTCTCCTTAAAAAGAATTATTTCACTTGGACTCCAACAACTGATCAAGCCTTTCAAACCTTGAAGGCAACCATGTGTACCA
>ML813507.1:40150-53999 GCA_009831015.1 Picea engelmannii | reverse complement strand
GCCTCAGAGTTGGGTGGACACTACTAAAAGAGCTAATGAAGCACAATAGGTTGTCTCTTCTCAAAACCACAAACCCTCCTTTATTCCTCTCACTAAACCACTAACTCCCACTCCTCCTTCTACTCCACTAAAGATCCAAAAATTGACCAGGGCCAAAATGGATGAACGCCAACTCAAAGGCATTTGTTATAATTGTGATGACAAATATTTTCCGGGACACAAGTGTAAGGAACAAAAGATTTTTATGGCCATGTCGGAGGATGTTTCAGAAGAGGATATTGAGGCTCCCCTTATGTCAGTGTCACCTGAACCCACTAACATAATCCCTCCCTTAGACCCTCCCGAAGTAGAAACAATCATTTCCCTAAATGATCTCACTGGATTCTTTGCTCCCCAAACCCTTAAGCTAATTGGTTACATCAATCATAGGAAGGTCATCATTCTTGTTGATAGTGGAAGCACCCATAATTTTATTCATCACCTCATTGCCCAAGAAACTAATTTCTATATCCGTGTAGTCAATAATTTCCAAATCATGATTGCCAATGGTGGGTCCATGAAATGTGGAGGGCGTTGTGAAAATGTGCATCTCCAAATTCGTGAATACCATCTAAAATATCATATGTTTTCTATTGACATGGGAAGTTGTGATATTTTGTTGGGTGCATATTGACTAAGGACCTTGAGTCCCATTCTCATGGATTTTAAGGAATTAACCATGCAATTCGACCAGGAGGGCCAACAATATAAGTTCCAAGGAATCACTGTCAGTTCCCTGAAGATCATTTGTTCCCATCGCATGGAAAATATGATAAAAAAGGTCATTCTGGAATTATTTCCCAACTCCATGCCATACAAGAAACTGGGACACCCTCTTTGTTGTAGGACCTTCAATCCATCCTCTCTAAACATCAAGTGGTTTTTTCCACTCTCCAGGGACTCCCTCCTTCCCATGGTGTTTATTATCATTCCATTCCCCTTGTACGAGGAATCCTTCCTCCCAATATCCATCCCCATCGTCATCCCTTTTCCCAAAAGAATGAAATTGAGAAAATGGTTCAAGAACTCCTCAACGCAGGTGTTATCCGCCCTAGTACGAGCCCCTACTCTTCTCCTATGGTCATGGTCCTTAAGAAATAATGTTTCTTGGTGCATGTGTCCTGACTTCCATGCCCTCAACAAACTCACCATTAAAGACAAATTTCCCATTCCTGTCATTGATGACCTCTTGGATGAATTGAGTGGCGTTCATTTCTTTACTAAACTTGATCTTCATTCGGGCTACCACCAGATCCATATGAAAGAGGTAGAAATTTCTAAGACTTCCTTTAGAACTCATGAGGGCCACTATGAGTTTTTGGTCATTCCCTTTGGCTTGTGTAATGCTCCCTCCACTTTCTAAAGCCTCATGAATCATGTCTTCTGTACTTTTCTCCATAATTTTTTATTACTTTTCTTTGATGATATCCTCATCTATAGAAAAACCTGAAGAACCCATCTTGCTCATGTGGATCAAGTTCTCCATTTACTCTCTCAGCACCAATGTTTCCTCAAACATTCTAAATGTGCTTTTGGCGCCTCAGAAGTCAAGTACTTGGGTCATATTTTTGGAAAGGTCGACTTCAGGGTGGATCCTAAAAATTTTGAAGCTATGCAATATTGGCCTCACCCAAAAACTCTCAAAATATTGCGGGCATTTTTGGGTTTAAAATGTTATTATCGCAAGTTTGTTAAGAATTATGGAAAGATTGTGGAACCTCTCACTGCACTCCTTAAAAATAATTCTTTCACTTGGACTCCAATAACTGCGTAGGATTTTCAAACCTTAAACATGGCCATGTGCACCACTCCAATCTTGGCCCTTCTTGATTTCACAAAGACCTTTGTCCTAGAATGTGATTCTTTCAGGAAAGGAATTGGCACTGTCCTTATGCAAGAGGTTCAACCTTTGGCCTTTACCAACAAACAATTGTCTGAGATAAATTTGGGAAAATCAATCTATGAAAATGAAATGTTGGCTATTCTACATGTCGTGGATCTTTGGCACCCTTATCTATTGGGGAAATGATTCCAAATTAAGACATATCATCAAAGCCTCAAGTATTTTCTGGAACAATGCCTTTTCTCCCCCAAGCAACACAAATGGGTGACTAATATATTTGGATATGATTATGAGATCATTTAAAAGAAAGGAAAAGACAATGTGGTTTCTCATGCACTTTCCAGAAAATATGAAGATGAAGGGTCCCTTTTTTCTCTCTCCTTCATTGTACCAGATTGGCTCCAAGTTGTTCTCTAGGAATGGCTACATGATCCAAAAAGTTCGCATCTGATACAACAATTGCAGTCCAACTATCCAGTTTTCCCAGGGTACTCTTGGCTCAATGATGAGATTCAATACAAAGGCCGTTTGTATTTAAGTAAATAGTCAAAACTTAAATCCACGGTACTTTATGAGCTTCATGCTACACCCACAACTGGGCACTCCAGGTTTACCAAAACCTATGACTGGGTCAAACGTTCTTTTTTCTGGGATGGTGTGAAACAAGAAGTTTGTAATTTTGTGGTTGAATGTGATGTGTGTAAACACAACAAGGGCGAAACAGTCAAATCTCTTGGCACACTACTACCGCTTTCGATTCCACCTACTATTTGGTGGGATATATCTATGGATTTTATTGTTGGCTTACCTAAATCGAGCAATAAATCAATCATCATGGTGGTAGTTGATTATCTTTCCAAGTATGCTCATTTTTGTGCTCTTCAACACCTATTTACAACATCCATTGTGGCTCAAATTTTCATGGATTAGGTATTCAAGCTTCATGGCATGACGCATTCTATTGTTTCTGATTGTGGCCCAACTTTCACCAACAATTTTTGGCAAGAAATATTCAAGATACAAGGAACTCAATTTCATCTCAACACAACTTATCATCCCCAGACTGATGGTCAAACTGAATTTGTCAACAAATGTTTGGAATCGTATTTGAGGTGTTTTGCATCGGAAAGGAAGAATCAATGGGCTCAACGGTTACCACTAGCCGAATGGTGGTACAACACTTCGTACCAAACAACTACCCGCATGACTCCTTTTGAAGTAGTATATGGACAAAATCCACCTTTATTTCTCTCATATTTTCTAGGTGTCTTGAAGGTCCAGGCGGTTGACCAAATTCTTATAGTTCGAGAGGCTATTCTCCATACCCTCAAAGAGAATTTCGTCATGGCCCAAAATTGCATGAAGCAACAAGCAGATCAAGGTTGCTCTGAACGTCAATTTGCAGAAGGGGATCAGGTGTTTTTTAGACTGCAAACTTACAAGCAAAATTACCTCAAGGCTGACCATTGTCAAAAACTAACGCCCAAATTTTATGGTCCTTATACCGTTCTCAAGCGTGTGGAACAAGTGGCCTATCAGCTAGCTTTTCCAAGTCATTCTAAGATCCATCCCATTTTTCATGTTTCCTTCTTAAAGAAGGTGATTGGAACTAAGTGCCAAACTCAAACCAACCTTCCTGATTTGGACGAAGAAGGCTCCATTTGGCTACAACCACAAGCAGTTTTGGACCAAGGTGAGCATAATCTATGTCAATGAACCATCAAGGAAGTGTTAGTCTAATGGAAAGATACAACTCTAGAGATGCCACTTGGGAACCAACTACCATTCTGCAACAATTTTCCCATCTCAAGCCTTGAGGACAAGGATGTTTTTAAGGGGGAGGGCATGTTAGGGACCTAACCCCTCATGTAGGTAGAATAATATATTTCCATGTAATAAGGTCAATATTAATAAGGCTTAGCAATAAGGAAGAATAAGTCCAATGTAAGAAGACCTAATAGACGCTTCCGCTTCTAGAAGGATCTTCCTCTATATGGTTCTTTTGATAGACACATTTAGTATAAATAGGAGTCAAGGGTATGAGAACTTTTGTCTTGGATATTATTGTAATAAAGATCTGCTCCGCTGGAGGTTTCTCCCTCGAAGAGGCAAGTGAACATTGCTATCAGTAATCAAAGTGATCTTTTTGGTGTTATTCTCGTATCATTTTGGTGTTATTGTGGTGTTGTTCTGGTTATATTGTTGTTCATCTGCCATTTATAGATATTTATTTATGTTCTGCATACTTTTTTATATTTGGAATATTACATCTCCGTACCCTCAAAGATAATTTGGTCATGGCCTAGAATTGCATGAAGCAACAGGCAGATCAAGGTCGCTCTGAACGTTAATTTGCTGAAGGAGACCAGGTGTTTCTTTGACCGCAACCTTATAATAAAGCTTCCCTCAAGGCTGACCATTTCCAAAAATTGATGCCCAAATTTTATGGTCCTTATACTATTCTCAAGCATGTGGGACAGGTGGTCTATCAGTTAGATTTTCCCAGTCATTCTAAGCTCCATCATGTTTTTCATGTCTTTTGCTTAAAGAAGGTGATTGGAACTAAGTGCCTAACTCAAACCAGTATTCCCGAGTTGGATGAAGAAGGCTCCATTTGGTTGCAACCACAAACAGTTTTGGAACAACGTGAGTGTCGTCTACGTCAGTGCACCATCAAGGAATTATTAGTCCAATGGAAAAATACCATTCCAGTAGATGTCACTTGGGAAACAACTACCATTCTACAATAATTTCCTCATCTCAATCCTTGAGGACAAGGATGTTTTTAAGGGGGAGGACATTTTAGGGACCTAACCTCCCTAACCCCTCACGTAGGTAGAATAATATATTTCCATGTAATAAAGACCAATAATAATAAGGCGTAGAACTAAGGAAGAATAATTCAAATGTAAGAAGATATGTGGTCATAGGTGTCAAGTGTATCTATGAGGATATCTATACCAACATCCTTGTGCTTAACGATTTCTCGATGATGAACCATGATCATGGAAATCAACCCCACAATATCTCTATCTGACTAAAATATTGGGAAACAGTTGCAAGGAAAGATAAAATTGAAGGCATTCAACTTGAATTGGGAAAACTCGAAGGACAAATCGTATGGTAATTGAAAAGAAAGGAAGCACGGTTTAACGAAATCCCAGGTTCGAGTCCCTGAAATCTTTAGCGCTATGTTCAATGTTTATTATTGGAAGTGTAGAATTGTTTTTCTACTACCAGAAGCCATTATAGGAGTTCCAATAGTTTTACTATCGGAACCATAAAGAAGGGTTCAATTACCAGAAGTTCGATACAGGAGTTCAGATAACTACAAAATGTTTCCAGAACGCATTTCAATTACCAGAACTGTTGTAGATGAAATCTAGTAGTACAATCATCGGTTTGGTTATCTTTGGTTCTCCAAAGGAAAAATGAAGACATGGGTTTTTTTCAATGGCAAATTGACACGAATGCTCTCCTATTCATTTGGATTCAAATTTCTTTATTCAATGCATGATCATTTGGTCAACATTTAATTCAACACCCAAATCAAGAACATCCAACACAGATCAGATTGAGTAACAGTTCCAAAGGATGATCGACTAGGCATGAAATTTGTGCTATGCAGAATCAATTCCATCCTTCAAGACACATGTGCATTCCAATCAACTCCAACATGCTAATTTAGATTTGAGCATGTGATTATTATTCTTTGTTGTTATCTTGTGAGATTTTCTCACATGACCAAGAAAAACAATGAGCAAAGTAGTGAGAGCTCATAATACACTTCAACTTTAAGTTTCTATAGCCATCTCGAATGAATCAATTTCATGGATTTCATTCATGCAATTATTAAAAAAAATCATTGAAGTCTGTTATGCTATCGTCCCCTATTTTCATAATTAGTAAATGGTTGTTAAGGTGGTTTAGATATGAGCTTTGGGGACTACGTGTGGAAGAATTATAAAAAAGAATAAGTTAAAATTTGTAGCCAATATTAGTCTTGATTCCTTTTAGCATATGCAACATCAGTTTCTTTTGATATGGTTCCAAATACACATCAGTCTTGGGTCCTAAGTTCTCTCTTGTGCCAATCCAAGCCTTCATGAAGGATACTCAGTTCCCTAGTTCATGTGCATGAGGACATCCAAGGCCTCAAGTATGGGAAAGATAGAGATGTTAGGCCCCAATCTGATATTTATAGTAACAATACTCGGATAGATACTCTCCTAAACAATCACAAATTCAAGGTTTGATCTCAATTTGCGAGGTTTGATGATTAACATATGTCTCCCATAATTCTTTGTCATGCAATATTCTCATAGCTCAAGAGTTAGCATCAACACATTATGCATCAGTAGAGATTACAAGATTTCTGCAATTATGATAATACTGCAGTGTAACCAAAACACGGATTTGTTACCATAATTCATGTAGGTGACAATTAGCATAGGTGGCTTTGTGTCATCATTTATGAACACATGGAAATGAATTTCTAAAATCCGAGACATGGGTTTTTTGCAAAAGTTGGAAAATTGAGTAATGTGTGGATGCAATTCCCCTAAAATGCATAATGAGGGATCTATACGTATGTTTTTAAAGAATCATTTAATATAATTTTCTTATTTCCCATAGTAGAATCCGATAGCACCCTCATTGATTTTCATATGAGCACACTTCCAAAAGAATATCCGCCACTTGGAGGATGTTGTACATGTCCAAGACACACTTCAATACCTTTCATATGATAAAAATACCAAGGAAGCTATGCACTAAGGGGAAGATACTACAAGAACTATAGGTTTTGACATGGTTTATGCTTGAGGAGGAATTTAGCATGAACATCATTTCTAGTACTTCTTCAAACATCAACCAACTTGTTTTCGACCATCCACAAAGAATATGCATCCTTTTGTAGTAGAATCTCATGGGAATATTTGGTTTCACCATCTTCATATGTCCAACAACATTCTTTTATCCTATGCATGGAGAGTACAATGCCATATCCGTCAACATACTCTTTTGGACCAAGCATTCAAGTATTTGGTGATCATAGTATGAGCTATTTTCAATTGATATTCAACAAAATTTTCCATCACTTCTAGCCTGAGTTTTTAACCAACAATAGTTCAAGTTCATGTAGTAGCATGTCAAGGAAATCAACATTAGTAGATGTAGCAATAAAAATACAACAACACTAGTCAAAGCACTACCCATTTACTCCATCCATCATGATCAAATGCAACATTCGAAGGATAGTATCTTTCTCTCTATACATTAGACGAGCCAGAGTTCAAAATTTGTCTCTCAGATCATCATCCACCAAAGGAGGTAAAGTTGGGTAAGCAATTTCTATTTCTAGGTAGTCTTCTAACTTGGGAATTCATATACATGAAAATCTTGAATATTTTTATCATTCCTCCATTTCCTTACACTTTACCTCCTTATCCTCTAATGTTTCATATTCCATTGTTCACCCATCATCATCCATTTTCATGTGAGATTGATGATCATGTAGGGTGAATGAAGACTATATGTATACCTTGTAATCCAAGCAAAATTCATTTATTCCTATAATTGTTGCATGAGGACATGCAATGATTTAAGTTTGGGGGAGATGTTGGGCCTAAACAATGACACATTTTGCGATACCATTTATTCAATTTTCACCTACTTTACCCTTTCATCACTCATATTCCCACATTTGTCCATTTCTACCCTACACGAGCTTCACATGACATATGTACACTAAAATGGATGATTTCCCATGTTTTGATGATTTCTTAGGGTAGATATTGTAGTTTCCTAACTTGTGAAGTTCATCATTCAACTACTATAATCCTCAGTTCTGGTAGTTAGCGAGTGATTAGTGGAAGTCATTTAGTTACTGGAAGTTGGCAGTTTCGGTAGTCAAACTTTCCATGTCATTTCCAAACAGATGAAGATAAATGTCCAAAATATAAAACACAACTTTTGTTCGGAATAGGGCCATTTAGGTGAATGTAAGGAAAATTTGAAAAAAGTGCAAAACACGAGGTGTATAGTTGCAATTTCCAAAACCAGTCATTATGGAAATTTCCACCAGTTCTAGTAACTAGCCTGCAATTCCAATAATTAAGTGGTTTGACCAAGTTGCAACCCATATCCATGAATTTGGGCACATGGATCCCATGCATCATGATTTTATTATCCTCTTCAAACAACCTTAGAATAAATCCAAGATTTGATGGTGAAGAGATCCACATATTTGAGATCTAAGATTTGTTGGTTGTAGATCCACTTATTTAGGATATGATCTTATATTATCTTGATGTAACCTATTTCCTTTTATGAATATTGAAATATATGTATAAATATGAGAGGATATCATTCAACTTGGATAGTTAGAGAGTTGGAGAAGAGGTTAGAGCATAGAGAGAGAGAGTTATATATTGAAGAGAAGGATCATTGTGATCATTGTAATCCTTTGGATGTTGGAATAAAGAGCTTGTTGTTGCATATCGAGAGTTCTTTGTTGTAGCCTTTATTGATAATGTATTCCAAGAGAGGTAGGTCCCCCTCTCTCTGGTATACACCTCCAAAATATTTTCCTTTCGTTGTGTGATGTTATTTCATTAGTTGTTCATTTCAATTACTGTTCATTTCACTATGCTCTTTCAATTTGTGCAAGTGTCACCGTTTCCATACAGAGTTAGACATTGAACGATGAGTTTATTTAGTAATCACAAGACTAGTTTATGCTCATGATTTCAACCAAAGGAGTGTGATTGATGATCACAAAACTAGTTGATGCTCTTGATTTTCAACCAAATAAATGTGGTTGATGATTGAAATATAAGTCTAGTGACCAAATTGAACTCCGTAGCATTATATTTTTGTAATTTCATTTCTACAAGTGTGATTGGCCAAGTGTGGTGTGCATCAAAGATATTAATTCTTTTTAACCTTGGGAATCCAAAAGATAGTTGAGAAGCTATAGGAATCAAACCTACAACATACCCTCCTTTGATTTTAATTCATGCCTTTGAGTGAGTTTTATTTCTAGTTTGATCAAGCTACAAGAATTAGTCGAGCCATGAAGTAGCTAAATAATTATTGTAACATAGCACTTGTATCCTTGACTCTGATCCTTGGAAATTCCATGTCAAGCAAAACACTTTTTAATTCAGCTTGCTTAGACTAGAGTTAGTTTCCTAATCGTGCATATATTTTTCTAGCAGCTCACAAGCTTACAAGCTCGCTGGTTTATAATTTAATGGACAACAATTTAAGCAATTAAATTTCCTGAAAAAGAGATTATGTGTTAAAATACCCCTCCTTCAAGATATCAAGGATGTTCCTATTTATAACAAGTTTATCAAAGATGTATGTTTGAAGAAGTCTAGGAGGAAGAAAAAAGATACCCCTATAATCAATGACATAAGAAAATTAGCAGATCTCATTCTTGGGAGGATAGTTGTTCCTAAGTATTTGAATCCTGGATTCCCTGTAGTGAATGTACACATTAACAAGAACTTGATCCAAAATATCTTGATATATATAGGGGAAAAAATAAATGCCATGAATAAAGATACAATGCTGAGACTAAACCTCCAGGGATCCTTAAGAGATACATCTACGATGCTTCAACTTGTAGATAGGTCAATAGTAAAACCCGAGGGAATGCTAGAAGACATAACAGTCTCCATTGATTATTGGGATTATCCCACTAACTTCTTAGTTCTCCAACCCAAGTCTAGGTTCAATGGATATCCACTCATCTTTGGAAGACTCTAGTTGGCTACAATAGATGCATACATCAGTTGTAGAGCAGGAAACATAACCATTATTAATGGTTAGTCCCAAAAACAAGTTGTCATTTACCCCCCTTCTCATCCATTAATAACTAAGTATTTTCAAATGTAAGTACAATAAGAGGATGAGGACCTAACTCAAACCTATGTTTACCCCATTTTAACCATAAACACAGCCTTAGCCAATAGTCAAGTTGATGAAGAAAATTTCATCTCAAATTTCATACAAAATCAATACCCTACTAATGTGAGGATAGATGGCATAAATGATGAATAAAAACCTAAAAATCTATTTATCAAGAAATGGAATCACGAGAAGAAATTTTTACAACTGAATTTGATAATCCTACTATTAAAACCATAGATATATACCCCCCTAAAACACTAAAAATCAATAGTAACCTCACTAATAAACAAGAGTAGAAATTGTTGGTTATTTTGAAGAAACACATTATATCCTTTGCATGGGACTACAAGGAAATGAAGGGAATCCACCCTTCCATATCCACCTGTCACATATACATTAAATAATACTTCAAACTAATTAGGTAGACTTAGAGAAGAATGAATCATGTATTAAAAGGCATTGTTAATCACGAATTTCAAAAACTTCTAGATGTTGGATTTATCTATCTAATTTATGATAGTGAGCGGGTTTTACCCTTAGTCATTTTCCCAAATAATAATTACAAATGGAGAATATGTGTGGACTACATGGAGTTGAATAAATCCAATAGGAAGGATAAATTTCCCTTACCTTTTTTTGACCAAGTCCTAGATGTATTAGTAGGAAATGAGTACTTCTCATTTCTAGATGGATTAAGTGGGTATAATTGGATACAAATCATCCTTGAAGATCAATATAAAACTACATTTACCCCCCCTTGGGGTACCTCTTCCTACAAGGTCCTTCCATTTGTTCTGTGCAATTCTCCAACCACTTTCCAAATGGTTGTACTCAACATACTTTTAGATCTCATCCATGTCACATTGGAGATCTACATGAATGATTTCACACCCTATGGAAACTCCTTTCAAGAAGCATTAACCAATATTGATAAATTCCTCCAAAGATGTGAAGAAATGAACCTCTCCCTTAGCCATGAAAAGTGAAATATGTTGATGAATGAGGGGATTGTTCTAGGACACCATGTATCCTCTAGAGGGATTGAATAAAACAAGACAAATAACATCAAACATCTTCCTATCACTCTAAAAAAAACATATGTTAGAAGCTTCCTTGGACATGCAGGTTATTACAAAAGATTCATTAATGATTTGATCAAGTTAACTTCTCTTAAGTTTGCCTTACTATCTAAAGACATAGACTTCTATTAGACACCACAATTTCAAAGGACATTTGAATGTATCAAAGAAAAACCCATCACAACCCTTGTTCTTCAAGGTCCCAAATGGAATCTTCCCTCCCATATCCATATTGATGATCCATACAATGCAATAGGGGAAATTTTGGTTCAAAATGAAGATAAGTAGACTTATGCAATTTATTTTGTTAGAAAAAACTTATCTGGTGCAAATTTGAATTACACAATTACTGATTTTTTTTTTCTTACAATAGTTTATTCTCTCAACAAATTTAAACATTATGTCACTAGATATCAAGTTTTTGTACACACATATCATTCTTCCATTAAGTATTTAATGAACAAAATTTACATTAATGGGAGAACAATTGGATGGATTTTGTTGTTGCAACAATTTTATCTAACCATCCTCGAAAATTTTTGAAGAAAAAATCTTCGTGCAGATGTTTTATCAAGGATAATAAATACTGCATATAAATACATGATAGATGATCATTTTCTAGATGAGCACCTCTTCACAATATCAGTACAAACCCCTTGGTATGTTGACATAGATAAATACTTGACAACATAAAGGTTTCCTTGACATGTTTTCTACAGGGAAATATGTAAGTGTTAGAAAAAGTGCAACATATACCTGGATTGCAGGATATATATTCAATCTTGGACCAAATAAGATCCTGAGGAGACGTGTAAGGGAATGTGAGGTGCATGAAATCCTCCATGCATTCCATGATGAACCATGTGGATGAAACTATGCAACAAAGAGAACAACCTACAAGATCTTGTAGGTTAGTTACTATTGTCCTACCCTACATAGGGATGCTCAACAATATACCTCTCACTATGGTGAGTGTCAAAGGATGGCCAAACCCACCATGACAAATGAAATGCCCTTGTATCCCCAAGTCTCATTGGAACCTTTTGATAAGTGGGGATTGGATTTTGTGGGGCCTATTGATCCCCTTTTAGGACAAAAGAAGTACATTCTGGTATGCATAGATTACCTAACTAAATGGATTGAGGTGAAAGAAGTGAAGGTATCTATAGAAAAAAATGTAGATGAATTTCTACAAAAGAACATATTCTCAAGGTTTAGATTCCCTAGGGAAAAATTCATAGATAAAGGGGCTCATTTCACCTCTAGAATCATAGAATAAATCATGCAACAACATTACATACGCCATAGGAAGTCCACTCCTTCTCACCCACATAAAAATGGAAAAGAACAAGTGACTAATAGGTGTTGGGTTTGTGTTATATTCTTTGCATGAATAACTCATGTTCTGTACACTATAATGGGAGCCCCCCCACCTATTCATGGGTTCAAGGGTGTAACCCCTAAGCAAAAAAAATTGGGTTGTTTTTTGGTCTGTTTTTTGGCCAATGGTTTTTCATCCCATTTTAATATAATTTTTTTCAAGGAATCTAATCTAAGTTATTGGATTAGAGTTTTGGATGCTGCGGGATCTTGTATATTGTATTGTAATGGTGAAGTTAATACAATAAGAGTTAGACGTGTGACTCTAAACATTTGCTGGTTTTCTCGGTTGAGGGTTTCCAGGGTAAATTTTTGAGTACTATGTGTGAATGCTACTATTTTCTTTATGTTTTATAAAGAATCTGTGGGTGCATTGCTATACTGTAAAGGTTTAAAACCTACAATAAGGAGTTGGAGAACATCCTCATCATGATAGTTCATGTGAGCAAGAAAGATTGGGCAAGGAAAATGATAGAGTCAATATGGGCATTCAATAGCACATGGAATACTAGTACATGGTTTACCCCCTATGAGCTAGTCTACAACAAGAAGACCATGTTTCCTATTGAATTTGAATTTCGATGATAGCCAAGGAAAAATATCAAAAGGATAGCCAAGAAAGACAAGAAATGCATATGAGATATGCAACATTTTTTTTTAAAGCATACAATCCTTCAGATTACTGATAAGCATGCATCTTCAAAATAGATCCAACCCCGCAAGGTTGAAGAATAGTCTCAGATCTGATACAACCCTGCAAAAAAAGTCAAGGAAATCATCAAATGTACTTCAAAGAAACCACATTTTTCACATTCATTGCAATCCATGTCAAATAATCATTCATACCTATCCTTGTTTAAGACTTACCATCTTCATTCATTTCACTTTCAATTCTACATCCAACAGGTTTTCGACAAGGAAACCTATAAGAAACTACAGGAAGCTACAAGATTCTACAATAAAATATACATCCAACAGGTTTTCGACAAGGAAACCTATAAGAAACTACAAGAAGCTACAAGATTCTACAATAAAATATACATCCAACAGGTTTTCGACAAGGAAACCTATAAGAAACTACAGGAAGCTACAACACACACTTTATTTCAGTAAAGACATTAAGCTCTTCAACAAAAAAAACATCACTATAACCACAACAAGCACAAAATCTAAAAGGAAAAGACTGCAAATCATCTATAAGATCCTCTTCATAACTATAGGATTCTTGAAACTTGTACACGGAAACCTTCGACAAAATCAAACAATGATATTAGCATTGAAGGGAAACCACAAATCCATTATATCAACAAATAAAACTAAAATCATATCAACTATAAGGTACACTCTCCCATGCATTCTCACTATACTTGTTTTCTAATTGCACGGTTACACCATAATATATATTTCATGGTCAAAACAAATTAACCCATGAAAAATGAAAAAACCGAGGCAGCCTCCATATCCACATGGGGGGAGGTGCAATTTCAAGACATGAGATGAAAAGGTGATAACTAAGAGTGGTGGAAGACATCATGATAACTAAGAGTGGTGGAAGACATCATGAGACAAATTGATCATTAATTTGTAA
>ML813507.1:1882-20951 GCA_009831015.1 Picea engelmannii | reverse complement strand
CTACATCGACTCTTTCTTTTAACTAGTCATGTTAGATGGTTTTTCACGTTTCACTCATTGGCTAATTTGATTTAGTTCTTTTCTTGAGCTTTTTTCTATAGATAGTTTGGTTTCATTCCTTCTTGGTTACAACTCTTTTAGTCCCCAATTTCTAGATTTTGCCCAATCCTCAAATTAGTCCTCTTATTCATGTGTTTCACTTGATTAGGCCCCCAATTTAGGAATCAATCTTGATTGTCAAATCAGGTTCTCCTTTCAATAACTTGGTGTGGATGGGTCCTAATTTGGGGATTGACCGTGATTGCCAAGTCAAGCCATTCTTTCTCTAACTTGGTGTTTATGGGTCTTGATTTGGGAATTATCCCCAATTTTCAAATCGATCCCTCATGTTACTAAGCTGGTGTGGATGGGTCCTAATTTTGATATTGACCTTGATATCCTAATCAAGCCCTCTAGATCTTGATTTCTTAATCAATCTTGACATCTAAATCTAGACTCATATTCAATTAGTTACTATTGTCTTTCCTTGGTTTGATAATCAGCCATAATTTACAGGTTGGACCCTCTCATCACTAGTGATACCATACAAAATGTATATACTTTTGAACATGTTCGATGGGATTTTCATAGTTATCTTATTTTTGAACCCTATTCAATTATTCCCTTTGAAAATCACTTGGAAAAAATTTCAAAATTGTGACCCCTAATCACTAATTTTGATATAAATATATCCCAATTCAATGATCAGCCCCAACATCCAAATCGTTCCTTCCCTTTGCAAATGTAGAGTCAAGGGGCATTGATTTCTCAATTGGCCTCGATTCTCAAATGACTTGCTTTCTCATAGCTCTATGTTTTCACATGTGGAACCATCTTCCATACTCTTCACAGATGTGAAACCATTTTCACATGTGTGAAATAAATTCTATACTTTTCACACACGTGAAACACTTTTAAGTTTGATTGTTATTAGGTATTTTCTTTGTGAATATTAGTGACATAAAGTCCCTATTTCTTAGTTATCCCCAATGTTGGAATCATACTTGTCTATGGAAACTTGTACTTTGATATTCTAATCAACCCCGATGACCAAGTTGGGCCTCCTCCACATGAAATTGTTCCCCAATTTTAGGATTGACCCCAATTGCAAATTCAAGCTTACCCTCATCTAATAGTATTGAATAGGAGTCCCAATTTTCAAATAGGCCTCAATTCACAAAGCATTCTCCATTTTATTTATGGCACTTCACATGTGTGACCTCATTTTCAAAAGTTGAATTCAATACCTAACATGTATAGTTCATTATGCATTAACATGTATTTAATATAAATCCCATCTCAGATTAATTTGATGGTGCCATAGTTGTAATTACCACCCTTTTGAACCTACAAATAAATGTGAACTTGCAATTGGTATTTGCATATGAAAGTTTGAAATTGAGTGTGGATTTTGTTTGTTCAAATAGTCTATGCATTTAAGTAGTGATTAGAATATCCCAATAATGATTTAAGTATCCAACCAAATTCAATAATTTTATAGCTTGGGAAAGTTCACTTGTCTATTGGCTTTTGTTATGACCCAAGGGGGGTGTATATATGGCTAAATGTATATGACATGACCCCAAGGGGGGGGGCATATATGGGCTGAAATGTACATGTAATGTGTAAATACATATGTAATAGGGTCGGACTAGTGATAAAGGGGCCTCATGTGCAAGTGCGAATAACTATATATAAGAGATCATGTATTCATTATTGAGAAGGAATTGTGAAGTATGAATGGTATTGGGTTATTTGAAGGGGGTTCCCCTATTCTTTAAGGTGTTATTGTGTAAATTTTATATCTTGGAGTTGTGATACACATTGATATTTTGTACATGGTGTGTACTTATGTTATTTCATGATATTTTGAGCATTTGGATCTTAACATTTGGTATCAGAGCTCAAGGTCTCGGGGTTTCGCTGTTGCATTTGATATACCTTGGAATTTTTTCTATAAATTTGTTTATACGATGTTTTAGAAGGGACCCTTTGGAGGATATTTATTATACAGATCAAGGTATGTGGGGTTAAAATTTCATCTTCTGAGGCCTTATAATTTCAAAGATATAGCTTGTGTAAGATAGGGTTTTGGAATCATCCTGAATTTAGTCATCGTGAAATTTTTACTATAATTTTTTTTATGTGATGTTTCAAACCCTGAAACCTGGAGGTTATTCATAGAACTTATCAAGGTAGCAGTGATAAAAGGTTTAGCTTCTGGGTCATATTACGTTTGTAGATACACCTTGTGTAATATAGGGTATCTGACTAGTCATATTAACTAGTCTCAAACAAGTGTTTCAGGTAAAACAATGATATCTTATTCACTGAGTATCCAACTTACGTGATACTAGTTGCACTGGAAAGAGAAAAACATCTAGTATTTCTAGTACAAGTTTTATAATTTCATATCAATTATTCTGCACGAGACACGTTATACAAGTTAGATCTCTTGGAAAGGCCATAAAATCAACAAGGTGTGGGGAAGTTACCATAACTTCCACTTGGCATATCCAATTTTGGTCAAACCTGTGGCATTGCAGAGAAGAGATTTTATAGTAATATAGGTCGCAATTTCATACTGATAAGGGCCGAAAGTGCAGATATACATCATAATTAAGGTCTTCCATGAGGACAGACTCCAAATCAGGGTCTCAAAGGTATGTTCACTTAAAAATATCATAAATTTTGATTGGAATGTCCGATTGAGCTGATTCAAAATCCATTGGAAACATAACACATAGAAGAAAATATTGGAATAATTACTACAACTATTTGATATCTTTATCCTTAATATATTGAGGTTTTTATTTGAGGGTTGGGATTATACCTCAATTAAGAATCAATGGAAATACCTAAATTTACAGGATATGAAGATAAAGATGAAATCAATCCCATGGAATGGTTGAGGTTGATAAAAGAATATAGTATGACTCCTTATAAGGAAAGAAATTATTTTTTTGATGAATCTTGGAAGTGGTGGATGAGTGTTGATCAAAATACTAGATGGCACTGCACATGGGAAGAATTTGAAAAACTCTTCTCAGATTAATGGATTAGGGATACAAAAATGGAGGAATTGTATATAATTCACAATGAATTAAAAGAAGCAAAGGAAGAGATTAAAAAAAAGGGTGAGGAGATATCTAAGATATAATCCCTTAATGAATCACTCATTAAGGAGGTTAAGAACTTAAAGCAAGAAAAGAATAGTAAATCAAAGTGGGAAAATGATGAGTCGAGGGAAGATTTGAAAAATAAAGATGAAGAGATATGTAGATTACGAAACCATAATAAAAAAATATTGGATGAGGTCAAGCGATTGAAAGAAGAAAGGAAGAACTGTCAAAATCAAGAAGAAATAAGGATCTTGTATGAAGAATCTACCAAAAGACTGGAAGATGAAATTTGCATGAAGGTTGAGGAATCCTTAAATACCAATGAGGTAAAATCATAAATACAAGCCAAAATTGAAGAAGGACGTCAAATGTTTTTAGATGGGATCACATTGTAGATTCAAAAGGAGAAATAAGAAAATATTCAAGAAGGTAAACATAATATACTTGAAAAATTTGAACTCCATCTAGAGGATGTACATGCCAAATATGATGGTATTATCTCAAAGGCTAGAGTAATCAAAGACCAAACAAAGATGATCGATGATGACATTGTCACTGAAAAGAAGATAGATGAAATGCATGTGCAGAGTGAAGGAAGACCATCAAATGTGAAACAATATCGACACCCTCATTACCAAGAAACATTTCAAGGAAGACAATAAGGACAATATCAACATTATGAAGGAAGATGTAATACTTGTCAATATTCATGGAACAAGGCATCACCAAACTACTCTTCAACAAGCTATTATCAGAGACCAACAATGACTACAAATTGGAGAAGCTTCAACAAAAATACATAGAATCAAAGGAAAGAAAATTATGCAACAACTAGACACCAAGGATTAAGACCGAAAATAATTGATTTTGGATGGATAGATAATCAACAATAGAATGAAGAAAGAAAGAACATAAGAAAATCATATTACTTGTTTTCATTACATGTGAAGCCTTTAAATGCAAAGCTTTGAGGAAAAATATTTTTGAAGGAGGGTACTATGTTATGACACAAGGGGGGCATATATGGCTAAATGTATATGATATGACCCCAACGGAGGGAATATATGGGCCTAAATGTACATGTAATGTGTAAATACATATGTAATAAGGTCGGCCTAGTGATAAAGGGGCCTCATGTGCAAGTGTGAATAACTATATATAAGAGATCGTGTATTCATTATTGAGAAGGAATTATGAAGTATGAATGGTATTGGGTTATTTGGAGGGGGTTCCCTTATTATTTAAGTAGTTATTGTGTAACTTTTCTATCTTGGAGTTGTGCTCTACGTTGACATTCTGTACATGGTGTGTACTTCTGTTATTTTATGATATTTTGAGCATTTGGATCTTAAAAGATTTTATAACCATGTATTTAATTTCAAAAAGCTCTTGTTTGATTAACAATTTATTGTTTAAATTAAGATAGGTGGTTTTTTCATTGTTTTAGCCACCGATAATATATATGTACATTCAAAATTTACTTAGGTCAAAATTAGTTATATATGTGCACAAGCCCCAATTTCTTCTCTTTTTCATTGGAGATTAATTATTGAGAAATCCAAGTTCAAAATGAAATTCCAAGCTAAATTAAAATATCTATTATAATGGCATGTGACTTAGGTCAAGATCAACGTCACCATCCTTAGAGCTAGTTTCTAGTTTGAATGTATAAAATTAGCCATTTCTTCATTTTAATGCAATTTTTATAACTAAATTCTACATGCCCTATTACTTTGTTGCACCAACATGCAGGAGTTTGCATAGATATGCTAAAGGCTATGATGGGAAAGGGTAGGTGAACTAGAGAGATCGATTACAAGCCATTCCAAGGGTCAAATGGAGTTTGTAAAGGAGACAACACCAATAAGTGAAAAAAATCCCACAATTGTAGAGTCATCAAGTAGAAGGAAAAATAAGTATTCCATAGGAAAGAAACAAGTCATGGACACTCGGGTTGCTAGAGATGCTAAATTTCCTACTTATGCATACACCTCACATACTACTAGTTTTGATGGAGAAAAAGTGTATTATGAATTATTTTTTCTAATCGAAAATGGGGAAGGGCTTAGGGGTGATGATAACTTGGATGAAAGGAAAGAAATAGAGATCCCTATGGAACAAAATTTCAAAGAATCCTTCATACACCATGTAGTATCCATATCTCCAATGATGACATATGTAGAAGTAATCATGTACCTAATTTAGGACACAAAGGTTAGAAAAAAAAGGATTCTAAACGATTAGGGAAGGTGTATTGGATCATTCATGTTAGCTAGTTTTGAATCCTATTATAAATTATTAAAGGTTGAAATTCATTTCTCGAATGACTAGTTGAAAGTTTTTATGTGTGAACATATCCGCTATAACATCTATTAGAGTATAGTTTCCATATCCTTAGCATTATTCTCTCACCTAAGTACTTTAGATCTTGGTATCATGATTCTAATGGTCCAATTTTGACTAATTTCGACCAAGTGAGCGATAAGAGTGATCCATCCCTATATTTAAGGGGGAATCCACTATTATTAGCTAATGAAGGAACACTTCCCATATTTTCCTTGATTTTAGGATCTTATCCCCTTATTTTAGGATTATATTTTCTATGTATGAGTCCCTGGAGTGATTCAAGGAACCTTATCCCACAAATCAAGGAAGGGAAGTGATTTACTTTGCCTTTTTTTTTTAATCTTTTTCCTAGATTAGATTCTTTTTTTAGGTATTTGAGCCACCACTTATCATCTTGGGGATGTTAAGAGATATTTAAATCATTTGTGAGAGATTGCATGGATAACCAAGGCATACAAGCTCCAATTTAATCCAAACTAGGTCTTCATTCATCACTCATATAATTCGAATTGCCTCCTTTAGAATTCAAATTGTTTTATCTACTCATATTTTTCATTCAGTTTGTAATTAATGAGAGTTGAGTTGTGTGCTCCAAGATTTTTCTCTTCTCACTCTCTCCTTTATTTTTCTCTTGTAATCTCTAAGATTATTTCTATTCATTATATTTCTAGATATCTTTGATCTCTTCTAGGTGATCATCAAATTTTACATGGTATCAGAGCAAGATGGAATATAAGAGGAGCATATTGTTTCTTCCAAGAAGAAGACACATCAAGGGTAGCAACAATAGATAAGATGGATCAACCCCAACATATTATTCTTACTGCATTCAACTACCATGAGTGGAATTCTAAGGCAATTATTCTCTTGAGGAGTAAGGGTCTTTATAGGATTACTATGGGATAGGGAGATGAACCAAATTTTGTAGTGGAGAAATAAAAGTACTTTAATAGGATGGATGATGCCTTTGGGTTGTTTTTTCTTTCAATGTATCTATATATTCAATTTCATATTGCATCTTCCAAAAAACTGAATGAATTATGGACCACCATAGAGGGTCTTTTGGGGAAGTAGGATATGATGCAGGAACACCAATTGGAGAACGAGCTCATTACTTTGAGCCTAGGTAACTTCGACATTATTCAGGAAATTTTCACTAATCTTAAAGAATTGTTATTTTATCTCAAGTTTTGTGATATTGAGAATACAAAGGATTAATTGGTACTCTCTATTCTCACAAAACTAGGAATACAATACTCAATATTTCTATCTTCCTTCTATACTACAAAACTAGCTATGGTAACCACATGGAAAATGACATTCTTAGATGATTTTGATGTCACACTCACTATAGAACAAGATAAGCTAGTTCATATGGGTTCCCTCAAGTCATAAATGGCCCATTCCCTTGCAATAAACAAGGGATATAAGACATGCATCAATATAGAAAAGAAAAACAAAGGTAAGAAAGACCCAAATTGGAAAAAGGGTCCCAATCCTAAATCCAATGAGGATAAATCCAACCCAAAGGGGGGGAGAACAAGGGAAAATAAAAGTATAGCTACCATAATATAGGTTTTCACCCTCATAATTCATGCATGAGGAATATCATAGATCAGACAATACAAACTCTTCAGCAAAACAATATAGCAATGCCATAAAATGCTAGGAAAAAGTATGCTAAAAGGCTTCTTGATGATCGAGGTAAACGAATAGAAGATCATTATTTGGTTGTTATTTATTCATAAAAAACCACATATATTATTGATTCAGGTGCCTCTAATCACTTGGAAACATCTTGATATTCCTTCACTTCTTTTGAGCCTTGTACTTGTCCTCCATTCTAATGGGAGATGACACACGTGTTCCAATATGTGGGAAAAAGGTAGGATTGATCTAGATGGTGGGTATTTCAAAATGTGTTGCATATTGTACCCTCGTTGTATACAATTTTTCTATCCATATCACCGATCACATGTTAAGTTTCTATAAAGCAAGTGGTTTTCACTTTGGATTCAATAATGATTTCATATATTTTTGTTGGGTCACGAGTTGTTATCAGGATAACAAATCATCAATCCAGGTTATATAATTTTTCCCATTTCATTCCCAATTCCTCTACTACTTTACTTATAACCCATGGTAATGAAGTTATCCTTTTATGACATGATAAAATTATTACAAAAAAACTCTTCATTGAGAGACGTGTTAAATTTGAAGAAGGCCCTATGCATGCACTTTAGGAGGAACCCATTACAGATCCACTGGTTCTAGTCAATGTAGAATTTTCTAATTTAAATAATATTTTAGATGATGATGGGGAAACAAGTGACTTATATGAGTAGGTCATTAGATATCCGATGTTGAGAAAATTTTTGGATAACATAATCTACAATAAAAGGAATATTTAGTGGGTGATACAATAGATACACGAAGGACTAGATTTCAGTTTTAGGGTGCTCCACAAGAAATATTTGCTACCAATCCTTCGATTCATATTTATTGATACATGGTATCCACATTAGATATGAAATATTATTCAAAGGTTGTAAGAAACCCCTATTGGGATGATTCTGTGGATGAGGAATATGATTCCCTCATCCATAATCAAACTTGGGAGTTGGTTCCACTTCCTCCTAATAGGAAGCTTTTTCGGTGTAGATGGATATACCAAAAAAAATGGTAGTATATGAGATTGTTAAAAAGTAAAAATATCATCTTGTAGCTAAGGGATTCTTACATGTGCATGTGATTGACTACACAAAGAACTTTTCACCAGTTGCAAAGATGGACTCCATTAGACTAGTTCTATCCATTGCAACAGTCATACATTTGGAGGCTCACCACATGGATGTGAAGAGTGACTTCATTTATGGAGACCTTGAGGAGGGATCTATATGGATTATCCATAGGAATATGTCTAGGATTATCCACTTATTTGTAAGTTAAGGAAGTTTTTTTATGGCCTAAAGAGAGCACCCTGAGGATGGTATGTAAAGATGAACTATTTCTTGTTGTCACATGGATTCTCCCGATGCCATTCATATACGAATGTGTATATGATGAGACATGTGGATTCATTTTTATTGATAGTTCTTTATGTCAATGATTAACTTATTATAGGTAGCTCAACATCATCCATTGATTCAAGAAAGTATTCATTGCATGGCAAGCTTTCGATGATAGATATGGGATTGTTGCACTATTTTCTTATACTTGAGATCAACCAATCTGATTCAGGGATCAAGATGACACAGTCCAAGTATGCCCAGGATCTTCTTATCAGGTTTCAGATGTCAATTTTCACATGCAACTCTATGTGGCTAATTTTCATATATGAAAATTGCTTCTTAGCGATTTAATAGTAAAACCATAGCTATAATCATTGAACAATTTTACACTTAAAATTATTGACTGAAATTATATGCAGTGGAAACAACAATATCAGAGATGAATCATCAATACAAATTTCTATTCTTTAACTTTATCAATTTTAGAAATTCCAAGGGAAAAACCAACCCTCTGAGCCAATACAATGTCACCAAAATTTGAGGAAAAAATTTTCCTCCAATAACTAGAAAATCAGAAAACCAAATCTCAACAAATCCTTGGAAATTCCCCCTACCTAAAACTCTATTGTAGATCACCTGCACGACCTGCTAATGTCACTTGTCATCATGTACGGATCTTCTCCTACCCTTCAAACCTTGTATGTGATGCACCTTAATGCAACCCGCGTACATACGTGAATGTGCCCAATGGAACCCGTGTATACAGGATTCACCTTCTTGCAACTAGCATACATATGTGACTGTGTTCTCTACAATCCGCATATATACATGATTCCTCCCACTCCAATTTGCGTATAAGTACATAAAACTTGTATAGACACCTCCTTACAATTCTCTCTCTTGACTTGCTCTCTTCTAGTTCAGATTTTCCACCATTGCAAAATTTCCCTTCGTTGAAATCAAAAAGCCTCCTAGCACAAGTGTAGACTCACTTATGCTAGCTCCATCATGTCTCCACACACTCTACATAATATGAAATGTCACAATGACCTCTCTCCTTTATATACAAGTCTTATGGATTAAGATAGAATCCCCTCCACAAGTCAACATCAAACTATACTTTCTCGTGGGTGTGAATTCCCAACACAAACCCACAAAGCCCACTACCAAACCCATAAATCCCCAAATTCATTCCAATGGAATTTTTCTCTAAACAAAGAGTGTGATGTGGTTCCCATGACGATTCCCACATTCCCAACACTTAGGCGACATGAGAATACCCGCTTGAAGGTACAAAAATAAACACTCCCTCTTAGTGAGGTAGGTATTCTCACCACACTCCACAATCACCTGGAAGTAGCTCTGTCTCCCACAGTGGAAGTGACTCTATATCCTCTACCACAACTCTAATCCAATCCACCTGAATGGATTCTCCCTCTATGAATGAAGCAAATCCTACTCTTCTGTCTTCTTGAGTATCTACCTCCTTTATCACAATAGAAAAACCTGCTGAAAGAAATAGATCCTCCATGGAGGGAACACAACTCCTAGAAGCCTCCTGACTCTAAACCTTATGCCTGGCATCCTCAACCCATGAAACCTACCTGTTAGTCCTGAAAATATGCCTTTATCCCACCTAAACATAAGGGGGAACTCCCTTTGAATGGATGACTCTCCCTCTGAGCCAACTGACTCTCTTTGATATTAGGCTCCCTTTGAGTCTGCATGCTCCCTTTGAAACCTAAATCCCTCTGATTCTATACAATATTTAGAGCCATCTAATCCCTTTGAACTTACTAGCCTCCTCTAAATTTGGACTCCCTCTGAGCCTCCTGATTCCCTCTGAAGTCAGACTCCCTCTAAGTCTCCTAACTCCCTCTAAATTCAAACTCCCTTTGAGTCCACATAACATCTATGGATACCTTCTCCCTATCCATCTTCCTCTGCACATTCTTGGGTGGATTATCCTCCCCAATGGATCCCAATGACTGAATCCCTCTTAACTATGTATCCTTCTAAGCTTGTACCACTGGTGGAGATACCTACTTCACCATTGGTGGAGCTACATGTTCCCTCTAAACTTACGTTGTTGGTGGGGCCACCTACCTCATCACTGGTGGAACTACCTCCTCCCTCTATACATGTGTTATTGGTGGGGACACATTCCTCACCACTGGTGGAGCTACCTGTTCCTCCTCATCTGTAGCTCTCCTCTTGTTGGTAACAACATGCATAGGATGGTCCCTTAACCTATATACTTTCCCTCTCTAACTCCAAGACCACTGTTGTTCTTGGGATAAATCCTCTAGGCATCTAATAACACCTGTCCATCCTAGAACAAAACTGCATATCCATACTCATCGTTGAGGCTGAGAACACACTCATGGAACCCATAAAATATTTTCCACTAATAACACATCCCTTGACTCCATCCAAAACGACATTGTACCACATCCCAGTACTACATTCTTGGTCCCCACACCAAGATCCTCATACATACTCGAGTCAAACTCTTTGAATCTCTTGATCAAATCATATTCCCCTATCATGTGCCAGTGGCTCCCACTATATAAGAACCATGCAATCCTCCAAGGAGAGAATCTTGCTTACCTAAGTCATGACCATCTAATGAACTTTTTCCCAAGTCCATCATCCAAGTCATCCTTGGACTCTAACCGAGTCTCCTCCTAGATATAATTAGTCCATAGTCTGTCAAACCTTGGAAACACCTCTCATTCACAGATGATCTAGGTGGATATCGGTGGCCACCCACCTCTTATAAATAGCTCACATATACTTTTCATCTTGGTATTTTGTTTCAAGATTTTCAGGTGCTAAAATTCTGGGGTCGTTTTGAGGCCCTAAATAACATTTTTTAGGCTTTCCATAGTCACATTGAAGACGAGTCAAAGTGTGATGGAAAAATTTTTAGTCCTCGAATAAACCTTTCTAACGGGATATTGTGTACCTAAAATGGATATTGTATGCAAAAGTTACGACCTCAGGAAGTTGATGTACCAACTTACCCCATCAAGGCCCACATGAATTTTGGTACTTCATCTCCTAGGGTTAGGTTTTTGGATGTCTAGGGTTTTATGATTACTTATTGATGCTAAAAAGGCTTGGAGGCCTCATTGTAATTTTCTCAGGTGAATGCGCGTAGCTTCTACATCTCTTCTCAAAGATCAACTACTGTCATTCGAGCAAGATTGTTTCATTCCGTATTTTACAATTTCAATAGATTTCTTTAATGAAAAGAAGTTAAGTTTCAATGTATATCTCTTATTGATCATTGTATCTCTATTTTAATGTTATATATATTCATTTCATTTCATTTTTCTCACAAATATGGATGAATGGTATTAGAGTGGTTTTCTCTTCATTTGTTTCTCTATGTATGTCCCCAACAAGGTTAGGGTATAAGTAGTTGGGAATTGAACTAGTTGAGCCTTTGCAAGATCGACCTCACTGAACCTGATGACCACCCATGGGGGAAGAAAAGAGAGATGATATGATGGATATTTTTTCTCAATCCTTCAGTGACTACCAACAGACAATGCATCTTCCTCAAGCAGAGGTGTCACCCCCTTCAAGGTATAGATCAATTTTGATATTCCTATATTTGAAGGTTAAATAGATGTAGATGTTGTAGAAAAATGGTTAAACCTTCTAAAAGGGTTATTTTGTTTCCATAAATTTTGTTATAAGGAAAATATTACATTTTCTCTCCTTAAGGTCGTCCCCCATGTCAAATATTGGTGGGAGAATTTCTATGAGAAAAAGGAGACATAGGAATCTACATTATTTGTAGTCGCACCCACTTGGTGTTTTTTTAGGGATTCTATTAAGGAACAATAATAACCTATTGGAAGTTATGATGACTTATATAGAAGATGGACCACACTGCGACAAAAAAGGGACCAAACAATGTTAGGGTTCACCGATGTCTTCCATACCTTGTGCACCAAGTTGAGTATCAAAGACTCTGAGTGACATCCAGTGCTCAAGTATCCCAGTGGTCTGCATAGATACATCCATGTAGAAATAGAGTTTCTAGACATCTCATCCTTGGGTGTGGCCTATCAATATGCTATCAAAATAAAGAAGAAGCTTAACCAAAAGATGAAATAGTTTGGGTTTGTGAACCCCTCACAACAGAAGCAGGGAAAAGGTAGCCCCAACCTGCAGAACAAAGGACAGAGAAAGGATGGAAAATGGTAGTACACCTAGTCTAAGCCAAAAAAAAAGAAGGACAATGGGAATACAGATAAAGACATTGGGAAGTGGTGCGAGTTCAATAAGATCCCTTGGAATAACACCGTTGAATGCTTCTCAAAGTAATCATTGGTGGCCGATATGAAAGCCTCTGAATCAGACGTGGTTTTCGAATCTCAGTCAGAACTAGAAAAATGGAGACAGATCATTGACTTAGAACCCATTGCCACCATTGCTACCACCAAGATCCAGCCCAATGAACTTTATGAACCAAAGGAAGGTGAGTGCCTCTTTCATTCACATATGTGGGTGAAGGGTACTATCATGCTTTTCATCATTGACAATGGTAGTTAGAAGAAACTCATCTCAATGAAGTTCATTAAGCAGTTGGCTCTACTAACAACACCACACCCACAATCGTACACCATTGGATGACTCCACCAAGGGATAAATCTTCGTGTCATCCAACAGTGCCGCCTACCCTATGACATCAAGCCCTTCAAAGATGATGTATTGTGTGATGTCACTCCTCTTGAAGTTTGTGATGTTCTTTTGGGTCAACCTTATTTATGGAAACATCATACTATATATGATTCTAGGCCTCGTAGTGTTATTATTACTTTGGATAGGAAATTGTACATGATACCGGAGGTAGTCCCACTTGAAAGGTCATCTCTTAGACCAAGAAGTTTTTCTTCTTCATAATTCACACTCAAAGTGAGTGGAAGGTTGCAACCACATCCATGGCCTCCATGACAAGTCTCTCCATGCAGCAGAAGCAAGTGGATAAGGTCGTGGAAGAATAAAAAGACATCTTCTCCTCACCAACTGGGGTGCCTCTGCACTGTTAGTTTAAGCATTCAATCGATATGACCCCTAGCGCACCTCTACCCAATGGGGCAGTATATCACCACTCTCTGTCAGAAAATGAAGAAATAAAGCACCAGATCTAAGAGATTATTGAAAAGGGGCACATTTGACCAAGATCATCGCCTTGTGGAAGTCCAATCATGCTTGTGTAGAAGAAAGACGAGACCTGGTGACTCTGCATTGGTTACTGGGCCCTAAATAAAATCAGATTTAGGAATTGGTACCCAATTCCCCGAATTGACGATCTCCTTGACTAGCTCAAGGGGGTCAAATACTTCAGTAAGATTGATCTAAATTTTGGCTACCACCAGGTCCCAATAGAGTAGACCGATGTATGGAAGACTTCCTTCAAGTCTAGAGAAGGTCTTTTTGACTGGCTAGTCATACCATTTGGCATGGCGAATGCTCCAACAACTTTCATGAGGATGATGGATGATATTTTGTGACCTTTCACCAATTCTTTTATGGTGTTGTATTTGGATGACATCCTCATCTTCAACAAGAGTTGGGAAAAACACTTGCAACATATTCAATAGGTTATTCACACTCCGCGACAACATAAGATATATGAAAATTTGGAAAATTTCTCATTCGTCATGATCAAGGTCCAGTACCTAGGCTACATTGTTGATGAGCATGGGGTGCATGTTGATCCTGCCAAGATCCAGGTCACTCATGACCAGACAACCCCAACCACACTCACTAAGCTTTGGAGCTTCTTATTCCTTGCCAATTTCTATCACATGTTCATGTTGGGATTCTGCTACATTGCATGGGCCCTCATCCAAGTGACTAGGGGTGGTTGCAAGGAATTTTTTTTGTGGGGCCAGTCACAACATAAGTGTTCGATGATTTGATGAAGTGCTTGTGCTCAGCCTCAATGCTTTCATTACCCGACTTGCAACAAAATTTTGAGATTGAGATAGATGCTTCATAATATGTTATGGACACCATTCTCACTTAGCATGGACATCTCGTGGCCTATCATAGTGAGAGACTATCATATATCGTCCGTAAGTACCCCACTTATGACAAAGAAATGTACTCCATTGTAAAATTCTGTCGCTAGTGGAGGAATTACATTCTCAAGAAGGAGATAGTCATCCACATTGATCATAAGCCTCTCCAGTTCATGCAGACACAAGTAAAATTGCAAAATGACTGTCATCAAAAGTGGTCGACATACTTGTAACAATTCCATCTCAACGTCAAGTATAAGGCAGGGATCACCAAACACGTCATTGACTGCCTTAGTCGACCTTCAATTGCAACACTAACCACAATGCTACACTCTTGTGGACATGACACCTACGGATGGACCCAAATCTATGAGAGAGATCATGACTTTGCCACTACCTACCATATGTTGGGCACAAACACAATTGTCACTGGTTTCCATCTTCAAGACACGTTGTTGTGCCATCCAGGCCATATCTGTGTCCCATCAAGCGAGAGAAAAGATGATTTGGGAATCTCACTATAGTTGGGTGGAAGGACACTTCGATGTAGAAAAGACAGTGGAAGTGATGCAACAACATTTCTATTGGTCGAAACTTTGACAAAATGTCAACAAATATATCACGTCCTACATGGTCTATGCCATTGCCAAACCGACCATTAAGAAAAAGGCATGTAAACCCCTCTACCTACTCCCTATAGGCCATGGGAAACCATCTCGATGGACTACATGTGTCAGGCCTTCCTTCAACCAAGCAAGGAAATGACTATGTTTTTGTGGTTGTTGATCGATTTTCCAGGATGGCGATTATGGCCACCTACAAGAAGAGCATCACAATGGAGGCCACTACCAAGATCTTCTTTGAACAAATATGGGCACATTTTGGGATGCTACAAATCATTGTCTCATATCGGTACATTTGGTTCCTCAACACATTCTAGTCGAGCATCTGGTCATGGCTAGACACCAATCTCACCAAATCCACTGCCTTCACCCCCCAAATGGATGGCCAAACCAAGGTCATCAACGATATGATCATGCATATATTTCACATGTAAAATTACAAGAATATGCATGCATGGGATGAGAGTATTCCCTATGTTCAACACACTTACAAAAGAGCCATACATAGCTCAACTGACCACAATCCCTTTCAGGTGGGGTTGAGATTTCAACCATTGGGTCCCATGGATGTTGCACTACCCCTTGCATCCACATAGGAATAATCGTCCCATGCCCAAACCGAAGCTGACAAAGCCACCCGGCTCATTGAATGAATCCAACACATCCGACAACAGGTTCATGATATTTTTCAAAATTCCAATTCCAAGTACAAGAGGCCCCATGATCAACACCAAATGCCACACAATTTTCAGGTAGGAGATAAAGTTTGTTTGCACTTGCGGAAAAAATGACTTACATGACCCCATCAGAAGCTTCGTCCACTCCACTATGGACCTTACATCATCACCAAGGCTATGGGTGACAATGCTTTCGAACTCAACATTCCCCCCTTCCTTGGCTTACACCAAGTATTTAATGTGGACCTCCTTCGACCATACTTTCCACCATTATTAGACACCTTAGAGATAGAAGAGAAGTTGACGCTGATAGATATAAACCTTGACTGCATGGAACATGCATCCACTGATCATATCGTGGACACATAGGTCAAGGGAAATCATCAACAAAAGCTTGAACTTTATCATGTTGTCAAAGAGGGGTAGTGCCCGCACCAAGGCAAGTGGCTCACCCAGGGCCAAATTCAACAAAAAATTCTTCATTTTATGGGGGAACTAAATGCAATGGAGAGCATTGCTTCCTAAGGGGGGAGGATTGATCCAAGTGGATATCGGTGGCCACAAACCTTTTCCAATTATCTCACATACAATTTTCATCTTGGTAGCTTTTTTCAAGCTTTTTGGGTCCTAAACTTTTAGGGTCGTTTTGAGGCCCTAAATAATGTTTTTTTTGGCTTGCCACAATCACATTGTATATAGAGTCAGAGTGTTATGGAAAAATGTGTATTCCTTGGATATACCTTCCCAACAGAGTATCGTGTGCCTAAAACGGAAATCGTATGCAAAAGTTACGACCCTGGGAAGTTGATGTACCAACTTACCCCATCGAGGCCCATATGAATTTTGGCACTTCATATCCTAGGGTTAGGTTTTTGGATGTCTAGGGTTTTTTATTACTTATTGATGCTAAAAAGGCATGGAGGCCTCATTGTAATGTGCTCAAGAGAATGCACGTAGTTTCCACCTCTCTTCTTAGAGATTAGCTAACGCCATTCGAGAAAGATTGTTTCATTCTACATTTTACAGTTTCAACATATTTTTTTATTGAATAGAAGTTAAGTTTCACTATATCTCTATTATTTTTCACCGTATCTCTGTTTTAATGTTATAGATCCGCATTTCATTTCGTTCTTCTCACAAATACGGATCAACAGATCCCCTACACAAATGGTTCCCGAGACCTGGGAAGAACTCTCAGTGTCTACGCACATGCTACAACCGATCATGTGTCCTCTCTCTGAAGATTGTGGAGCTGTGGATGGGTACTCACTCCCTCCACAACTCATCTTTGCAAGTGTCCTCATCCTCTTGGGTCAAATGCATCATACACCGTCGTACCTCAACAATGTACAACTCTTCGAACCAATGAAGACTCTATATCTTCAACTTGACATACGCATGAAGCCATCTCATCCATGCCAAAGCACCCAAGCTACACCCATTACAACTCACCTTGAAAATCCACTGGAATTCCATCCAAAGGATTGTAACCTGCCACACAACATACTACTGTGATTCGGGATCTCCACCAATCCACCAAAATTCCCAACCTACCACACCACCAAGCTGCAATAGTCAACAACTATGTGTATGAACTATCTACTCCATGTCTCAAACCATAAACCATCTATCTTGTTTCCACCTAAAACCATCACTGTAGCTCTGTCTTAGAGATAACCCTCAACATTGCTACAACTCCCTCTCAGAGCTATCACCCGTGACATGCTCAGAACAAGAACAAGAACTCTACAACCAACTGTAGAAACTATGTGTCTCAAGATGATATCTTCTATTAAAGTTCCAAGCTATGAAACCATGCCAATTTTCACATGCAACTTTATGTGACTAATTTTCAAATTTTCAAATTACTTCCTAGTGATCTAATAGTAAAACGTTATCTGTTATCACTAAACAATTTTACACTAAAAATTATTGATTTAAATTATATGCAGTGGAAACAACAAGATTAGAGATGAATCATCAATGCAAATTTATGTTCTGTAACTTTATCAATTTCAGAAATTATGAGGGAAAAACCATCCCTCCAAGACAATACAATGTCACCAAAATTTGAAGACAACTTTGTCCTCCAATAACCAAAAAATAAAAAAACCAAATCTTAGAAAATCCTTGGAAATTCCCTCTATGCACAAATCTACTACAGATCACCTGTATGGCCTACTAATGTGACATGTCAACATGTACAAACCTGTTCCTACCCATAAAACCTTGTAGACTATTCACCTTATTACGCTCATGTACATACATGACTATGCCCACTGCAACCCGCGTATACACGATTCACCTTCTTGCAATCAATGTAGATACGTGATTGTGTATCTACAACTTGCATACATACGTGATTCCTCCCAATGCAATTCACGTACAAGTATATAAAACTTGCATAGACACCTTCGTACAATTCGCTCTCTTGACTTCCTCTCTTCTAGGCCAGATTTTCCATCATTGTAGAATTTCCCTTTGTTAAAATCACCAAGCCTCCTAGCACAAGTGCAGACTCACTTATGCTAGCTCCATCATGTCTCTGCACACTTTACACGATACGAAATGTCACAATGACCTCTCTCCTTTATATACAAGTCTTAGGGGTCAACATAGAAGCTCCTCCACAATTCAACATCAAATTATACTTTCTTGTGGGTGTGAAGCCCTAACACAAACCCATAAATCCCACTACCAAACCCATGAATCCATGGCTTCATTTCAATGGCGGTTTTCTCCAAACGAAGAGTGTAATGTGGTCCCCACGACGATTCCCACATGCTCAACACTTAGGCCACATGAGAATACTTTTTTGAAACTACAAAAATCAACATCAGATGATGTATTGTAAACCGACAACATCACCATTTCTTTCTGGGGTGAAGCTTGAGGATGGGGGTACTACACCTTTGTTGGATAGTACTCGGTACAAGCAGTTGGTTGGGAGTTTCATGGTTGGGAGTCTCATGAGCTATAGTGGATTGGTATATGAGACCTCCTTGTTTGTGGGATAATGGACCCCCTCGACCCAACGATTTGACTAATAAAGTCTAGAGGTATAGATACCCTATGCCCCTCTGAATTTGAACTTGTGACCTCTTCAGAGGAAACACATGTTCTTAACCATTAGACCCACTCAAAATATATATATAACATTTTAATTTTCTTTTAATATTTAAAAAAAGTAATGTGAAAAAATATTTT
>ML813506.1:48082-61447 GCA_009831015.1 Picea engelmannii | reverse complement strand
CATGGTCATTTACATCAACCTAAACAATAATTACCAGAGGATAAGCCCATTAGAACGCCTTTCACCACTTTGGAGGAATTATTGCAAGTGTGAGGGAAAAACTCAAGGGAAATCAATAGGGTTGAAAATCCCAATTGATAACCTGAGAATAAAAAACCCTCGGTGAAAGGAACTCTCCCAGTGAACCGATCCAAAGGTAATTGACCTAAATATGACCCATGCAGACCTATTACATTATTGACCCACGCAAGGGTGCGGAAATTCCAGTTTACAAAAAGAAGTGTTGGGGCCAAAAATGCCCTGTAGAACCAAAATCTTCGACAAATGAGCAGCTGATGATGCATCTCTTCATGGCACATGGATTTGACCCCCTAGTTGGATAGGCGGTCAACAGGTCCATCACTTTATCTTTCTCATCTTAGCCAATTAGCTTTTATTTTCTTTCTAGCCAAAGTCACTTTAATAATATAACTTTAACACCTTAGTGACCATTTATTCCCTTAGTTCCCTTTTCAACAAGACTATATTCTACGGGAACAACTATACTACTAAGTCTCCAATATCCTTGTCACTTGGAAGGGGATATTACAAAGCCAGACAGGAGGCTCAGAAGCGGAAGGATTCTAGGAGAAACATGTCTTCGGAGAAGGGACCATGCCATGGAACTGGATTTGTTTACGTGACAGAGGTAGCATCCAATCAAGAGGATTGGAGTGCAACTTTTGTAATATATCCAGAGTGGGAAGCAGAGCCGCTTCCAGTGTGGGAGACAAAGATACTTCCAGGAGACATTGGAGTGGGTGAGAATACCTCCCTTGCTAAGAGGGAGTGTTGATGTTTTGAAGCTTCGGGAGGTATTCCCATTAGTGGCCATGGTGTCGGGCACGTGGGAATCTTTGTTGGTGCCATATTACACTTTTTATTTGGTGGAAATGTCCTTGGAATGAAGCTAGGGCTTCATGGGATTGGTGATCATATTTGTGGGCTTGTGCTGGGGCTTCACACCCACAAAGAGAAATTAATTTTTCTAATTTAATGTTGAGTTTAGTGGAGGGCTTCTTAGAGTAAGCTAAGGGATTCTAAACTCACATTAGACTCCTATAAACAGAGAGGAGGAGATTCTGACATTATGGAGTTAGCATAAGTGAGTGAGCACTTGTATTAGGAGGCTTGGTGATTTCAACAAGGGAATTTTTGTAACTTTGGAAAATCTGGTCTAGGGTTATGGATCTTCTATTTTATGTTATTGGCAGGGAAATCACATGTGTGAGGTGAAGGTCACACGTGCGGAAGAGAGCTGTAGAAGGGAAGAATTCGCGTGAGTGGTACGAATTGTACGGAAGTGTTTTCGTACACGTATGTGGATTTCAATGGAAATAGTTGTGTATGTACGCGGGTTTCAGTGGAGACATGCACATGTAATGTCCCCATTTTGGGACATTATAACATTACAGAGTGTTATGCCTACCAGAGTAGCTAGATAGGGATGATAGAGAGTTTGAGAGATATTGAGGGGTTTTATTGGGCCCGACTGGCATCGTTCATCATCAGTATCCATTCCGCACAACTTGGCCTTGGTTTCATTGCATTACAACGATTTCCGTAATTTTGAGTTATTATGGGTCATATCTTAATTAAATTCACTAAGAAGGTCATAATGTGCATATTACTTGGAGAAACCTCTTAGTGTAATAGCTCATCGGAATCGGGAGGAAGAGCATCACAGGATAAGATGATGAGAAGTGAATTCCAGTGGCTGGAGAAGCCATCAGGATGGATAAATCACTTTTTAGAGGTAAAATGGTTAATTAATTAATTAATTAAGTGATTTAATCAAGGAATAATAAAATAAAGTAAAAGTCACTTGGAGGGAAAAGTTCAACAACAAATTAGGGTTTTGGGAAGATATAAAGGAAGGGTAAAGCAACCTAATTCAGTATGCTATGTTATGATTTTATGTGAAGATATTTGCAGAGGAGGAGGAAATCGACCCCCTTGTTGTTTTGTGAATTTCTGGAGGAAATCACCACCCTTGATCGGTTTCAGTGTTGAAAGACACACCCTAGCCTATTGGAGATACCATCCAGGTATTTCATCATGCATTACAGTGTCCATTTCAGTGATTGCGCAACTCAGCCAGTGAGGGCGCAACTGTTTGAGAGAGGGTTTGTGCAGCCGCATTCTGACAGTTTAGAATCCAGATTTGGCCGATTCCTTCCGACCCATTAGAGAGATTTCCAGGGCGCACCTATTGAGCCATATTTTTTTAGTTTTCGACGGTGGAATCTTCCAGAAAGAGGAAAAAAGTCATTTAGGGCACAACTCCAGAGGAAGCATAGTTGGGGTTCTAGGGGAGATTCTAGGACAGATCTGAGGAATCCCTTTTGACCCATTATAGAGGAGACCAAGATGATCGTTTTGAGCTATACATCATAAAATTTCGTCGATGGAATCACTAGGGCACACTCAGGGAGCGTAGGAGGTGCACAAACCCCCAGGGGATGAGATCCAGAGCTTCAGAGGTCGAATCTTCAGTCCGACAGTCATGAAGATCAGTATAGAGGCTAGGGTACATATTTTGAGACAATTTCCAGCTCATTCCGATAGGTATCTCCATCAGGGCGAGTTTTTTGGATTCTACAGCAGTTACTGTGAGCTGTCCAACTGCTTTTTGCTGATTCATTCGTGCATGCGCAGATCAACACCCATTCTTTTGGTCACAGGTATTTATTATCTATTATTTTGTATTCCAGTGATGATCCATGAGATCCAACTGACAATTAGCATATATGCTTCCAATTATTATTGTATTTCCTACTTTTCCTACATTATATATATATATATCAGTGAGTTGTGCTGTCCTTATTTCGCATGCATTGTTTTATACTGCTAAACACATAATAAACTGGAACACACATGAAAAAACAACTGAGTATCTTCACACAGTTACTCAAACGTACTCAGAAACCCCCWAAGTATTAGATTCAATAGCCAAACTGTAGTTCAACAATAGATATCTAGATYAGTTGGATCAAAGATATTACAGTGCATACGTTCGAGGTCGTACGACATGATTTTCTGGGYAGCGGAAGGTCCGTACAGGCTGATGGCAATAGGTCATACATGTACATTTGGAGAAGATTTGTAAGTTGGGATTTGTCCCGAGAATTTTGTTGATTTTGTGTTTTAGAGAGGATTGGTTTTGTCCTCAGATTTGGTGATTTTGTGACAGTTGAGAGGGTTGAATTTTCCCTTAGAAATTTCTGAATTTGAAAGTTTATAGAACAAAATATTGTGTCTCATGTGTATGGATGATTTATCTATGATCTTGTTTTTTCGCTGCTGTAATTTTCAATCAATAATTTCAGTGTAAAATTGTTCAGTGATAACAACTAGGGTTTACTGTTTGGATCACTTGGAAGTAATTTTCAGATCTGAAATTAGTTGCATATTAAAAATGGACACTAAGGACTCCCTTGAGAGAATGTAAGTAGATCTAGGGTGATATATATGGTTTTCCACTACATAACTTTTTAGATCCACCTAGTGCCTTACAAACTTCATTATAGTTCAAGGGAAGATACTCCACTAGTAATCTTGCAAGATTTATGAAGAAGGGACTTGTTCAAGAAGGACACAAAGAGAGTGCACCACCACCACTAGAGAAATACAACTACATTTAAAACCATCCTTAAACAACATCCAATAGATCAAGTGAGACTACTTACTCAATAAATCGATTCATCTTCAAAACTCTAGCCAAGAGCACCCATGAAATTTGAAAAGCTATCCACAAGACATCATCCTCAAGGAGTCTCTCTAGTTATCCATCCATAACAAATATATAAGATAAGAAGTAGACAAGTAATGTTCTCCACAAGTTCTAGCAATGATTCACAAATGATAAGTGTTTCTTTATTTATATGATAGATTTAGCACCCTTCATATTAAAATAATGATATTTTCCTAGATTAAACCCTAAGAAACTATAGAAATGTGTTTATCTCTTTACAAGCCCTACAGATAAGGTCATAATACATAAAATATCCATGATACAAGAGTGGATGAGTAAAAAGTCCCCCAATGGTGCTACAAGATTAAGTAAAATGCTCAAAAGGTAGGACGTTATCCATAAATGCATGCTCAAAGTCACACATGCGGAATATGTGGTGTCCAAAAGTGGACGGATCACTCAAATAATGTCAAAAGTCATGAATCATGTGTAGGGGTTCTCAAAGTGAAATGTTCCCTCCAAAGGGTGCAATGTTTCAGCCTCCAAGTCTAAAGTCATCTCCAAAAGGTGCAATGTCCCCTCAAAAAGGTGCCATGTCCTCCCCAAAAGGTGTTAGGTTGTCTCTACAAGGTGTGATGTCCTCAAAGAAGCCCAATGACCTCCATAATAGGTGGGGCGACCTTAATCAAGTGTGCAAGGTGGCCTCCTCAAAGTCCTCCAAAGGACCAAGGCTCATATCCATGCAAAGTGCATCGTCCAAAGAGGGGCTCAAGTGATCCAATGTAGCCATCAATCCAAGGGAATGTACACGAGTCCAATGCAACATAAAAAGTGATTCATGTCAAATGTAAATTCCATTAGGTAGATCACATTAAGCATCATTTTTAAACTTCACAATAACTCATAGAATTCATACAATTTGCCAAGTTTAGACATGGGACGGTCATTATTAGCCTCTATTGAGCTTATCCACAATTAGAGAGGATATTTCTGGTCTTTTCATATAGATTTTTTTGTATCATTATAATTTTTTTTTTTTGGTAGCTCCATCTCTTGTCTTTCAATATACATCTTAAACCATTAAGCAACATCTTGAACAATTTGGGTTTTTTTATTATTTTACATAACTCCAAGAAAGCATTCTTGCCAAAAGTAGGTATAGGTAGGCATTAAGTGTGATTGGGAACCAAGAAAACATAACCAAGTTGCAATTAGAGAACAAGTTAGACATGGTAGACTATATTGTCAAATCTCTTGAAAATAGATGTAGTTCAAGTACGTTTTTCTTAGAGAGTGTTCTCATCTTACACACAATTTTGAAGTCATTTCATGCATTTTATAAGTTACTATTGTCACTATAGGAATAATATATGTTCAAAACTATTCTTCATGTTAATTTGAAATCATTTCATGCATTTTATTAGTTACTATTGTCACTCTAGGAATAATGTCTGTTCAAAACTATTCTTCATGTTAATTACTTTTCATCTAATATCATGTAGAATACCTTTTGTCATTGATAATATATATCTTGGGAGTGAGCTTTTAGAATCAGGCACATATGATACTATATCAAAATGTAATATGCATTTGTTCACTTTTGCAGGCTTCTGAATCAAATGCAGTGGTTGATTATAAAGATTGGCAAATATCACTTTCTCGTCACTTTAGGTTAGATTTTTCTTCCCTCTATCCTATCTAACAAATACACAGTTTTGTATTAGTGGTTGATTATAAAGATTGGCAAATATCACTTTCTCGTCGCTTTAGGTTATATTTTTTTTCCCTCTATCCTCTCTAACGAATATACAGTTTTGTATCGTGGAATTTTTTTTTGAGTTGAATACCAAAGTACGATACAATTGAGGAACCCTCTCCCTACTTACACAATAATGGTCATCATGCCAACGTAACATACTTTATATAAATACATTTCCCAGCTACGATCAAGCCAACTAACTTGACATTTAAGGTTGAAATTTAACTCATGTGAAACTTAGTGGAATCCTTTTTGAAGGTGGTCATACATGTCTCCCATAAGGAGAGGCTTGTAAGTTGTGTGGTTCCTTAAACATCCTTTTGGTGTTGTATCGTCACTCATATTTCTCAAAGATTTTCTCCTTTATGTTGAGGTGGTCCAAAAAACAAAATTGATAATTTTGCTGAAATCCATGCCCAAAAACACTAGGCTACCCCATGTTCCGAAAAAGTATGTTGGACTACCTCTTATTTCTAGCATGTGACATGTAGGTCATCGATTAATCATTATGAACTGAGTCATGCTTTAACTAGGCCACTATGATTAAGAATCATCCAACCCACAATTTGGGACTTGACGATAGTCCCAGTGTTTCAAGTTTTGGAAATTTTAATCCATCTATCCCAAATTTCATGTAACCCCATTTTGATTTGGGCTTGTTTGCAATCATGTGAGTTGTTTTAGTGTTGTCGTAAATCTTCTTGGCAACATCACATACAAGGGGTTTTCCATAACTCCATTGTGAGTCCTTTGAAATCGTTTTTGGAATATCAAGATCCATATTGAAGAGATTTGGTTTTAGGATTATCTACATAGTTTCAAAAGACCATTCTTGATCTCAACTAGAGGATAATGAGTTTACTTGATTCCTCTCTGTTGTTGTCCTTATACACACTTGAAAACGTGGACTAAGTCCAATCCACTTAGTGTGTCCTTGGAGGCACAATGCCTAAGTTCAAGCCCACTATCACCTCGACTTGAACTTCTTCCGTCTAGGCTTACTCCTAGGGAATCCAAGGGGGGTAGACCCTAGTTACTATGTGAGATTAAAGGTTAAATCTAGGAGTTGGTTTTAATTAGTTAAAGGTTTGGGGGAGTCTAGCCTATATGAAAGGAAAACAATGCAAAGTGCAATATTTCAAATGCAAAGGCAAACCCTTTCCCTAAGACAACTAAGACTAGTGCCTAAGGTTGGATAAGGGGTCAACTAAAGTTACAAAGAGATTAGAATTTACAAGGACTACAATTAGATACAAAAGAATTGAATTAGATACAAGTGAATGAAATAAACAACTATCTACAAAGTTAAGATGTAAAGAATAACTATGAGATACAACAAGATACAATTATGGACAAAGAAAGGAAACAAACACTAACTTGAAGCGAACTTGAAATAACTTGATTGTGCAGGGAAAAGAAAGATTGGTCAAGAGAAAAGATCACCACAACAAAACAAGCCAACAAACCAAACCGTGAAGTGCCTCCATAAGATGCGCAACTTCAAGGGGTTGTTTCAATGGCATCAACACAAATACACAAAAATCAAAACCAAACAGTGAAGTTGCCTCCACAATATGCACAACTTCAAGGGGTTAAGCCAATGATTCAATGCAAAAATAAAAAATTGATAAAATTTACCAAAAAGAAGCCTCCAAGGGCAAGTGCGCAACTTTAGATGAACTAGCTAATTATCCACAAGAGCTTAATAAAATTGCATGTAAAATAACTTAAGTGAAAGTGCTTGCAAGATTATAAAGCATGAGCCATGAAAGATAATGAAATTGAAACAAGTTTGAAGTGGATATGTTTTAGGATTGATTAAGTTGATTAAGTTAAAGTGTGAATCCTAAAACTATGCGACTTCCCTAGAACTCTCCCCGCTTATACCAAAAGGACTGTTGGGTGCTCAATAAGTGCGGCAAACAAGGCCCCACGCTAGCTCCACAGGTCAATCCGAGGAACAAAAGTACTCAAACAAGGGGGACACCTAGTGCTGTGAGACCATCCCTGATTTAGCACCCCAAGCTCTTTCCTTAAGTCCCTTTTTTGATAGCAAAGTTGGGACAATTAGAGGTGATATAATTAAAGTAGATTGATTAAGGCCCTAAATATCTAAAGATAAATTGAACCTTAGAGTTTGATTGAGTTAAGTTAAGTTAAATGACTGCAATGTAGAGTGATTGAAAATAAAGTGCTTGCAAGTGAATAAAAGTACTTGGAAAAGTAAATTGCAAGATACTAGAAGTATTTGAAAGTAAAATAACTTGAAATGAAAAAGATTGCAATGACTTGAAAGTAAAATGGAATAGACAAATAAATGATTATGCATCCATGGGCTTAATAAAAAATTATGTGATTAGCTTCTAAGATCTAAAAATTAAACCATAAAACATGAATCAAATAGAAGCAATAACCATAAACATCTACCTAGCCTTATGATTTAGGATGGTTGGCTTCGCCAAACACTTTCCTAGTTGTAGGCAAACAAATAAATGAAATAGATAATTTGAAAAATAAATCTAAACTATGCAACCACAACAAGTGCACAAGATGGAGAACAAAGCCTTCTGGTTTGGTGCACAAGTGGATAATAAAATAAAGAACTTGAAATAAAGCTTATCCTAGCCACAACCTTGTCTTAAGGACAACTGGGGCAACAAGTAAAATAAACAAATGTTGAAATAAAATATATAATCTAGCCTTACGTTTTAGGATGATTGTTTGGTCAAACTCTTTCCTAGGTGTAGGCAAACTAAACAAAGAAAAACACAGAAATTTACAAGACTTTGAGAAATGCAAGCCCTTGGGACTCCCTTGGGCTTGCTTACAATGAGAAATAGAGAAATAAAGAAGTAGGTATTTGTTACCCAACTTGGGAGGTTGATCATTAGCTTGTAGATGCCCCAAATGGGTTGTTGATCCCTCTTTTTGTCATCAACCTGCAAAAAACCAGCAAGCAAAAGCTTGCTAGAAATGCTGCACAAAGTGACACAAACTCAAGAAAATTTCTGTTAGTACACAGAAAATTTCTGCAGAAAATTTTCACAAACAAATATGATTAAAATGACCTATTCTATGTGTTAGAATACTCAAAAAATGAATGGAAAAGAACATAAATATATTGCAGAAAATTTGGAAGGTGAAAATGGATGAGATAAGCTAGTTTCCAAATCTGAAACAAGTTTATCCAATTCTAGAAATGACCTGCAAATAATTGTGAGCAAGCTACAAGATAGAGCAAGGGGGTGAGTAGATATATTAGAGGAAACAAAATACTTTGCTAATCTAAAATCTACTCACTTAGATCTACAATAAAACTATTGCAAATCTACTCAAGCAAAATACTTTGCTTGGGATCTCTACTCTAAACTAGAAACAAATGCATGCACAAAAATGAACCAATACAAGTCACCTCTAATAGTTTGATGCACTAAGAATACTCTCAACACACCATATGCCTCTAAATATTTCTTCTATTATTGATAGTAGAAGGTTGCTGCAAATACTTGCAACAAGCTTCTCTCCAAAAATCTTGAGCAAGAATGAGGAAGAGAAAAGAATGGGAGAGATGGGAGAAATTTGAGCATAATAACAATAGGCAAAGTATAGATGAGAAATGAGGAGTTTTGACCACCTATTCAACTAGGGGGTAAACTCCATGAACCATGAAGATATGCACCATCAGGTGCTACCAAGTCAGAGACTTACTGGTTCTACAAGGCAGTTTTGGCCTTCAACACATCTTTTTGTAATGGAAATTCCGCTCTCTTGCATGGGATTATAATGTAATGGGTCTGCATGGATCATAGTTAGGTTAGTTTCCTTAGGAATTCATCATTAGAGGAGTCCCTTTCACTAAGTGTTTTTTTCCATCAGGTTATTAATTTGGCCTAACCAACCTTATTAATTTCCCTTGAGTTTTTCGCTCCCATAAATAAATCCTCCAAAGTGGTGAAAGGCGTTCTAATGGTCTAGCCCTCTGGTAGATAATGTCTAGGAATATTTTAAATGACCATGCAAGACATCTACTAAAGTTTTGCAGAATTCCGTCGATTCTAAATGAGTTTTTTTTTAATTTATTAAAATTGCCTAAGTAGGGATAATTTAATTGATTTTTGATTAAAAATGTAAAAACTAGGTCCTTGGGATTTTGATAGGAGTATTTGTGCTCAAAATAAATGGAATGAGACCCCCTACACCTTTGGACCAAGTTTTAGCTCAATTGGACAAGTTTTGCTAGGTGTTTGTCCATGAGGAGTCTTAGTCAGTCCAAAACAACAATTTAATTGCTAGTCTTGAAATAGTCAAAATGTCAAAATTTGTAATTTTTAGCAAAATGGTTCGAGAAAAGGTGGGATATGACCTTAGACTAGACTATCCTAACCCTTTTCTCACCCTCACAACCCCCTCTTACCTAGTCACTATCACTTCATGTTATCCCCCCTAGGGAAGTTGCACCCCCCTCCTTGAGCAAACCTTAGAAAAGAAAAGATGAATGGGTGTGAGGCCCTCTCTCCCCTAGTGCCTCCACCTCACCCTTTAGGCATGGCTAATGGGTGACAACTCATCCCCCACTCACAATCCAAAACCCTAACCCTAGAGTTGCGCCCCCCTCCTTGAGATGCTCACTCTAGCTCATGATTTGACACCCGGAAAAGATCCAAGAGGGGTAGCTTTTCATTTCCAAGTATAAATAAAGGCCCTCTCTCCCTCATTTCTCACCAATTATATTGCTACTATTACTCTACTCAATTTTCTCCTCTCTCTCCCATCTTGCTCTCTTCCATTTCTTGCTCTCATCTTTTGGAGAGGAGCTTGTTGCAAGTATTTGCAATAACCTCCTACTTGATTAATACAAAGGCTTTGGAGGATATGGTGCTTTGAGAGTCTTCTTGGTCATCCATTTCTTGGGAGGTGATTTTTTCCATTGTTGTATTGTTTTCTATTTAGTAGAGTAGAGATCCCAAGCAAAGTATTTTTCTTGGAAAGGTTATCAATAGTCTTGTTGCCGTCCTTATACGCACTTGCAAATGTGAGCCAATTCCTAATCACTTAGTGTGTCCTTGGAGGCACAATGCCTAGGTTCAAATCCCACACTGTCACTTTGGCTTGAACCTCTTTCGTCTAAGCTTACTCCTAGGGAAGCCAAGGGGGGTAGACCCTAGTTTCTAGATAAGATTTAGAATTTAAGTTCTAGGAGTTGATTTTAATTTGTTAAGGTTTGGGGGAGTCTAATCTATGATGCAAAAGAAACAATGCAAGATGCAAGCGTTTCTATGTCAAACAAGCCTTTCCCTAGGTCAACTAAGACTAGTGCCTAAGGTTGGGCAAGGGGTCAACTAAATGTAAGGGTGTTTCATTACAATATGATTACAAAGATTACAAAAGAATAGTTATTCTTCAAGATTGTTAGATACAAGTAATTACAATAAAGAATGCTAGTTAGACAATGATACAATACAACAAGCTAACCACGTTTGTTTAAATGTGCAGGATATTAAAGAAGATCAAGGCATAAGAATCATCAACACATTAAACCTAAGCATGCCCCAATAACACTTACTCTATTGGACTGCCCCTCAATGGAAACATCAACACAATAAAGATTCACAAGGACATTTAGAAGATTTATGAATTTAGAGCACAAGTGTTCCACAATGATTAAATCACTTGGTTGATTTTACCCACAAAGTATTGCTTGTATTACAAGATTGCAAGATTGAGTTACAAGTGTTAAACCTTAAGAAGTATTAGATTAAGACAATGTTTGATTACTTAGTGATTTAAGGGTTCCTTAAAGTTATAAGATTTTAATTACCCTTATTAAGTGTTTCAACAAAAACCTCCTCCCCCAGTTGCCAAATAACTGTTGGATGCCAAGAAGTATGGCAATGAGGCCTACCCTAGCTTCACAGGTCAACCCGAAAGATTGAGTTTTTACGGAAAGGACGCTCCATGCCACGAGACCATCCCTGGCCTAACACCTTCCATTTCCTTCCTCAATCCCCATTTTAGATGGTGAATATGATGGTCTAAGGTACCCTTTTAAGACTATTAAGTTGATATATCAATTGGTTAGACTTAAAGGTGTGTTCTTAAGTGTTTTGGTCACTTTATGACGTCTTAAAATGATGAATTAGTGCCAAAACCGAAACTCACTTTAGCTTATTAAGTGTGTTATTTAAGCATATGAATGAAGCACTTAACACATGTAAAGCAATAGAAAGAGATTTGAAATGAAGATTTAGTTTACCACCATGCACTAGATCATTAACATGAGGAAGCTTGCTAAAGAATACTAAATCACAAGGGCAAGAACAACTTGCCAAAAAGAATAAAGAATAACTCAAGCTTATAACACTTATCTTATGTTGTTAGGGCATTAAGAGAAGAAACGTTAAGTGTAAAAGAGAAGCTTGAAAGATTAGAAGTGTGCCTACACTATCAACTCATCCAACAATTACTTAGCTTGACTGTTTTGGCAAATGGCCTTAAGGTGTTATAACATGAAAGAAATTCACTTGCTAAACCATTAAAGCATTAGGCATTTAGTGTGTTGGATTAAAGCATGTAAATTAGATAGATATTAAGATAGATTATGCATGCAAGTAGATCTAAGAAGGTTGATTATGCCCCAAGGGCTTAAGCTAAGGATTAATATGTGTGAGATCTAGATCTAGAAAGTTTTAACCATTAAGCATTAGAAAAAATCAAAGCACTTTACTTATCCTAGCCTTACTATTTTGCGTATTACTCTCCCAAGGTGTAGGCAACTTAGAGATTACTTGAGAGAGAGAGAAAGGAGAAGCAAGCAACTAAACACTTATCAACAAGCCACTAGCTATCCCCACATCCTAGCTTGGAGAATAACTAATACTAACCAAACCCCACGTCCTAGCTTAAAGGAATGCTCAAAAATTGAAGAATGATAATTTTTCACTCACCCTAGGCTACCCTAAGCTCACACTTGGGAGGAGGCCATACCAATCCTTCTCCCAAGCCAATGAGCTACTAAAAATCAACAAATTGACTAGATCTATGTACAAGAAGCCTAAAAATGACAAAATAAGGGTTGAGAATAGTTACCCACTTGAAGTGAAGGGTCTTGGAGTGTTGTGTGGCTATTTTAGGGAAATTTAACCCCCTCAACCTGCTGCAAACCTGCAAAAACCAGCAAGCTATGCTTGCTGGAAAAGCTACACACAACCAACAATGTGAAGAAAAAATTATGTTTTTAGGGCATAAATTTTTCCTCTTTAAAACTCAAGATAAAATATGATTTAAGTGACCATAAAACTATGCTAAGCTAGCTGAAATATATATGGAATGAATAAGTGAAAGAGTGAGAAATGATAAGAAAAATGGAGTTTATATGTGCTTTAAGGGAGGACTCCTTCTTGAGGCAATCCCAATAAAGCTCTTGAAGCTAAACCTGCAACACTTGACAAGATTATATGCATACAAAGATAACATGGCTGAATATGCTAATGAGATGAAATACTTGCACCCTATCTAGCAAACCCACATATATAGATCTACAAGAACACTCGTTGTTAGATCTACCCAAGTAACACTTTACCCAAGATCTAGGTTATGCATAAATCAAATCAAACACATACAAGTTTACCTCACATGTAGAAAGAACAAAAATACTTGTTGCTCTTCCAATGATCCTCCAAAGTTTCTCCTTTTTATTACTCCAAAACCCTAAGAGCTAAAGAATGGAAGATGGACAAGAAAGAGAGAGAGAGAGAGAGAGTGGAAAATCAAGTAGCATAACAATAGTTCAAGATATGGTGAGGAAGAAGTGAGGAGAGGGATCTATTTATACTTGGAGAGGCAAACTCACCCTCTTGGATTAATGCCAAGTGTC